>JAQIXX010000788.1:0-46806 GCA_034700605.1 Willowsia nigromaculata
CCACAGACAAAGCCAATCACCACAAGGCTGCCTTTCATGTTGTTGCAGTTCGTGGTGTGGTCAACGAGCTGGAGTCAAGTTTTCGCATGGGTTTTCCATTTATACGCCTACTTCTGTGGATTGGTGTGGGCTGTACGAGAATTGGAGTAAGATATTTCAAAAAATTAAGAGAAATCCTAATTAAATGCTAGATAAATGTATGCTCTCTTGTAGTGTTGACGTCAAGAATTCAAAAACTCAAGATATCCTCCGTCACTCCACAACCTTTGCTCGAGAGCTCCGCTCCCTTCACGTGCTCCATCGGTTGTGGAAACAAGCACACCAATCCTGGTTTTGTCCGTCCCATAAGTTTGTTGGAGTATGCATCGTGACCCTTGGTTCCTATGGTGCAATCAAACTTTCTGGACCACCAAGCTACACAATGGGCTGCATGGCAACAATAATGTTGACTTATATATGGACCCTGTTCTCAAAATTTGGTCAGCTTCATGACATTTCCAGGGACATGCTTTGGAATTGGGAAAACCATTCGAAAAGTACTAAATGGATTAGAAAATTTGTGAAATCCATTCCTCCATTCAATGTCGAGGTTGGAAATTTTTACCACGTGAAACGATTGACGGTTTTTATCGCTGTTAACCGTTTTGAATATGACTGTTACAATTTTGCTCTTATAATTCAGCATATATTTAAAACTTGACTCTTTCTTGCTGAGAATTTGGAAGCGACTTTGAATGCATATATTAATACATATATATATTAATACAATAGGGCAGCGATTGCACATTGAAGTAAATGCATTGAAAACTACACGTAGCTACATATAATACAGCCATGAATGATTTTTGATTTCACTCCAATAAATCCGTGGAGTTCGAAGAGTGAAAATTTGACTACTTACATTTATCATTTTTGCTTTGAAAATTCTTAACTTTATTTAAATATCTAGCAGACCTCTGAGTAAGTTTTCTCACAGCTTCATTTTATGTTTTTACAAATCCAGCTTTGATACAAAATAGAATCACATGAAAACACGTTCCATTTACTGTTAATTAATAAAAATGTTATACTAATTTGTATAAAGCGTAGATAAGAATTAATTCATATCTCTAATTTTTAAACATTGATCTTCTAGTTAAAAACGTACCTAATTTACATTCTCAAACGGTTCTGTTTCTGAGTATTTATTTTCTTATTAGTAGTATTTATGCCTAATAATAGATTTTTCAATCGTTACATACTTTTATAATCTATAAAAACCGCAAATGGAAATAAATCACAAAATTTGATTTAAATAATACAGTTTATAGTTTTAGTGTATATGCTGTCTGGTTTTTCTAGCAAATATTCAATTAAATTTCCATGTCAGTTGACATTGAGACTAACGATTGCGGTGCATCTTTGGTTTAAGTTTAACTTGAGATTTCTTGCGACTAATGTATTAGAGTCGAATTTTCTTTAATCGACAATTCATTTACTAAAAACCAAACACTAACAATATGAAAATGTAGGACCATAAATCCAATTTAAACGTGACAACTGACTAGATCGTTGTTAATCTTTGGAATTTTGAAACGGTTCAAATTGTCATGTTAAGTGTCCGTTTTGGGTGTTCCATCTTCCGTTCCTGTTGACTTTGATGGATCATCGGGAGGTGGATCCACCACCACAGCAACTGGACTATCAGGCTCGCCATCGTATGGGTCCACACTCTCCTCGTGAGGTCCTCCATCACCACCATCATCGTCGTCATCATCATTTGGAGGAAATGTGTCATCTTCCGCATCCAGAGACACTGTTGGAATGAGCCTACCCCCTTTTCTTTTCTGACTTCCCCGTTTTCTCCTCCTCTTCTTTTTATTCTGCATATTCTTGGACCATCTCCTCCTATTCCGTCTCCCTTTACCCTGTTTGTTCTTTTCGTTGAGCATTTGTATGATTTCTGGAATAATCTCCTTCTTGTAGGTATCCAAAAGCACGACATCGCTCTTGTTCACTCTTCCTTTGCCCAACAAGATGTATGCAACATCAGGTGAGATCAAATCCTCGTCCTCTTTGTTCTTGGTCTTATCCGGTCCCTCCCCTGTCCAGTCTATATCACTGAATCCTAAGCTTGTCACTGAGCTTCGTTTACTGTGTGCACTGCCGCTATCCATACTGTCCGTGGAGGAGGAAAAGTCCCACTCGTCATCATCTTTGTCTAACATGTGTGTCATCAGGAGAACTAGATCCTTGCCAGTGGGTACATTGACGGCGTATTCAATAAGGCCTTTGGTGCTTGGCACGGGAAGAATGTCTTTATCCAGACGAGCAGTAATTGCGTCAATCGGCTGAGCAATGGGGAATCCTGGTCCTGTGAGCAGACGCACAGTGCCGTGCACAGAAAGGGGAATGGGGTCACTACCCTTTCCCCCTCTTTTGCTGCTCTTGCCGGTTTTAGACGTCTTGTGTGATTCTGGAGAAGGGCTTCGGCTGAAGTGGTCCAGCTCTTCCTTGAGGAATAATGTGTGGAACAAGGGAAGGGCTTTATCACGTCCTCCCAAATGCTGGGAAATTATGGCAAGGCACTCAAGAGCAGATTGGCGGATTCTTCGCTCTTCATTCAGCATGGCAAGACATACCTAGTGACAAAATTGCAAACGTCAGTACTAATTTTAAGCATCATCAAAACAATTAATGATCTTGTGCTATCATGAATTTACCCATCCTGCTATTTCCTCCAAGTTATGAAAATCTTCCTTGGGAAAGGTCAGCATAGCATATGTGAGCGTATCAATTGCTGCAGCTTTCGTCTTAGATCCAGTAGTTGACTTGCCACTGCCGCCTTCGCTTTCCATCACAAGGATAAAGTAGATTGGTCTCACCACCAAC
Source organism: Willowsia nigromaculata (assembly GCA_034700605.1). Classification (NCBI taxonomy): domain Eukaryota; kingdom Metazoa; phylum Arthropoda; class Collembola; order Entomobryomorpha; family Entomobryidae; genus Willowsia; species Willowsia nigromaculata. The sequence goes on from JAQIXX010000788.1 coordinate 2,872, forward strand.
GCAGGACCTGCAACTCTCACCAGTCTTGCCAGGCAAAAGCTCGCTTCCCGTCTAATCTTTGACTCAGAATCTGAACTGTACTTGCAGAGGACTCGGAATAACCATGAGAGATCTGCATACTTTAAATTTTGGCTGGATGTCATCTCCTGAAGACGGTCGCATAGTACACGGATTGCACTTAGACAAGCTATCTGCGTCGTATAATCGTCCTCAGTTTTGTTTTTGCGCACTTTCCTCAATACGCTGGAAATTAAGGATATCAGAGAAGCCATGTGGTCTTCTAGCGTTTCTGAGGATACCAATCTGAGATTGTGTGATAAGAGGGAAATCAGTTCGGACAGGGAGGTGTACTTCCGTGTGGGGTCGAATTTGGGTTGCTCCCATGACGTTGAGGTCACCTAATTAAAGAAACGAAATAACTGATTAGGCACATATTGTTGAAAGAAGATTGCGGTCTCATTAATCTTTAAACGCTAGTTTATTTTCAGGTCATCAAAATGCAGTTTTCAGAATTTGTGGTGCATCCATCAAATTCAGTATGACGAAAATAAATTCTACGAAATTCGGCACGAAATTTATAAGGACACGTCATGATATTTATATCATGTCACATTCGTATAAGATATTGAACTAATTTTCATTACTACTTTAAAATTCATGTTCTGGGCTTTGCATGTGGTCGGTGGTACCAATAGTCAGCGTCCTTTCCTAACGCAGGAATGTGCCTATTCTTTATGACTCTTTTAGAACATTAATTACAAAATGGAATCCGAATTGAAACGGTAACATAGATAATGTTAAAGTGTGCGAATTCACAGGCTGCCTCAACGTTCTCTGAAATATTTATCAAAGGGTATAATCAGCCGGAACATGCCATTGCTCATGCTTTTGCAACTTTATTAATTAGCTTCATAATATGAGGCGAATTATGCGGCATGCATGATGCATGCAAGAAATTAAGTAGGAAGCTAAAGAAACACAAACTTTTTTTTATATGCATAACAGCATTCATAATATATACTATAGTGACCACATCTTATTCAGACTTTGTAAGCATCCTGAATCATGGCAATTTGAATTTTGAGACCTTACTCTAAGTGACTGCTAAAGAATCGTGACTTACTATGTATGTTGACATGTCAATATTCGGGAATTGATTTCGGATTTATCATCATAGCATTCATTTTAATTTTCGTTTTAAAATTAATTTTCATTTCGCTTTAATTTACAAAGCACTACACAAGTAAGCGTATTTTTGAAACTATCAACCTTTTAGAGAGAGAGCTGACGAACAGACTGGCAGTAGGAAATGAGCAAAGACTTTCCCCGTGAAATAAACAGCACAGCTAATAAATGAGGTCGTATTTACATACACATAAATAAATACATTTTTACACCTAATGTCTGTCATGTATTACGAAAATGTGAAAGTTGTAAACTTCGTACTGTACACAAGTAGTCGTCGGTTTGGCCCACTTTCACCATTGATGGCAACATTGCTAATGTTATACCTCTACCCGTGTTGCATGAAAGCACACAATGAAAGTCAACCGTTGAGGAAATCATGCTGCTCTCAGCTTTTGTTATGGATATAAAATATGGCTATGCAAGAACGCAGGGATTGACCAAACTGAAAAGCGGTTGGCTGGCAATGGCGAAAAAAGGATTAATGGAAACGTCACAACTAGATCAAATTCACTAAGCAAGAGCAATGGAGCAGCAAAGTAAGTAATAAATTGTATGCTTCTCAACGAGGTCAAGTCGCTTTTTTCAGTCACGTCAATAAACCCAGACTGCCTACATGACAAAAATCTCAGTCAAAACTGCTACTATATACCCAACAGAATGCAAAGAATTTAGACTTTACTACACACATGCTACAAGCAAAATTGAATGCCACGATTTTCAGCTTTGTCATAAAAAAATGAAGGGGAAATTCGCGTTTTTTTCTGAAAAGGAGTAAAGATTACAGTGAAAGTGGTACCATGGCCAAAGCAAAAAATGACCGTGGGGAGAAAATGATTTTGCGATCGCCATCAATAGCATGCATATTATTATTATGGTATTATGTTGATTTAGAGTAAAGCATGCCGGTTCCTTAAAGCCTTAGTAAAGCCTTAACATCATTAAGATAACATTGTTCTGTAGTCTCTTACGAATTAATAATCTGTCAAATTTTTAATGCAATGATTTTTTGCTGCTACAGCATTATTATAAGGTAGCCACTTTCACAAACGTTATTTGCAAGGGAATTTTTTGAACCACCATCGTCTCAAAAGTTTTATAATATGAGGTTACTCTTCCTTTGTAAGGAAGTGTATTATTATTCTAAGTATAGAACACATTTTCAATCATTCAAATTATTCTTCAAAGAGGACCTCAATATAAGTATGAATTTCAAAGTGTTTCTTTCATAAAAACGTCAATTAGGGCCACAAAAACTGCCAACAACCTGCGTTTACATGTCCAGAAACTTTTTTTACGCCTCTTTGATCTTTTTCTCTCGGTTATGACCATTGACAGTTAGCTGACATGTAGCTCGTTGCTACTATCAACTGTAGCTTTTGTGTTCAATTTAATGCAAAAGCAAGAAAAAGGTAGCCTCAGTCTCTTATAGTGTTATTTGCTTTAGTTATTAGCAAAATATACAAGTATGCATGCAAATTTGGCTACTTTTCGTTTCCCTATTTTTACTGCTATTTGTAGCTCTCCAAAAGTGCAAAGTATAAGTTGTTGGAGAAAACAGACCGAAAATGATAGATTATAAAAGAGAGAAAATCGACCGGAAACAGTGAACAGTTCATTCAGCATTAAACATGGGAAAGAAAGTCACAGTTTACAACTTTAGTCAGGCAAATTGAGTGAAATGCAGTCATTCTTACTATACACTCTGAGCATATTGAATGATGGTTTGAAAGAAAAGCTTGTCAACTTTCTCTGGCTTGCAATAAAAAACTATGCATGCATGTCTCTTTCCTCCCTCCCTTTCTTGTTTACAATAAAGATGATGATGATGTGAAGGATCGCGTGAAAAGCGACGAGAAGGAAAATGAGGAACGAGAGGTGCTATTGTAATATGCTTGTGGTCACTTGGTCACTAGAAAAAAGTGAAAAGTTACTAGTAAAATAACCCACACATGTGACCATACAGCACATAGCGTGCGACCCGAAAAAAAGCCTTTCAAACTTTCCCTCAGCAGTAATGTAATAATAGCAATAATAATGCTTAAGAAATTCATTTCTGCTGAATTGCTGTGCCATGTTTTGTTGTTGTTTTATACCTGACTTGACACTTGCAGCGAATGCGATTGACTGCTATTTTCGTTCGAGAGTCCTGTGGTGGAGAGCTTTGGTTTGTAGTTGTTAACATCGCTGATCATTTCATCGAGCAATGTAGAAAACTCATAGTCGGCCATGGCACCACCTCCCCCTCCCCCCTCGTCCCGATTGAATTCCTCCCACACAGCAGCAATCTTTTTCTCTTCACCTGGTAACTCCTGGGTCAAATCTATGCCATTTTGTATCAGAGCACTGTTACCATTGTCGTCAGACGCTGTATTAGGTCTCGAATACTTAATTGTTATCAACTCTCCGCCATACAAAACTTGCGAGGAACTTGAATTCATTGATGTTGTTATAGCAGGAGGCGCACCAGTGCCGCCACTATCTTTCCATTGTTGCATAAGGCGCTCTTTTTCCTTTTCCAACTCTTCCGGATCCAGGGAATTTCCCTGCTTGACCCAGCTCTAGATGGGGGCATAGCCCGAAAGCCAGATTCGGCGGAATTGATGCGCGTAGGTAGTAAAGAAATGACTTCCTCTTCTTTATCATCATCTTCTGCAAGTAAAGGTTTATCTCCAGGACATGCTCTACCATTTTATCAGCACTAGCTTCTGCAATATCTGCGCTGATCTCAGGCAAAAGTGCATTGGACGTGGCAACAGGAATATGACTGGCTTCCTCCCAGACCTTTGGTTTTGGGGTCTCCTCGCCCTCGTCCTCCTCATCTTCTTCTTCCTCATCCTCTTCACTACTATTCTCTGTAGATCAAGATTCTTCCCCTTAACTAAAATAGTAATCTCCTATGAAAATCTCATCTTCTTGCTCTGTCATACTTTCTATCCGCTTCCTCTCCATTGCCATATGTTTTCGGATGGTATCCAAGGCAAAATGACGGAGACGCTCTTGACTTGTGTCAGGCTCAACCAAACTTTCCTGTAGTAGATCTCGAAGGGTTAGATAATCTTTGTTCAGCAACTCATCTTCTTGTTCCGCTGTTAACCTTTTGACACGGCGACCTGTGAGACGGCAGTAAACATAGGAGGAATCTGAAGACTCCTCTTCCGTTGAGTCAGTTCGTTGCGTGGAACCTGTCTGCTCACTTGAGGCGGATTCCAATGTATGAGAAGTTGAAAGACTGTGTTCTATCACGTTCGTTGCAAAACTTACTTGTGCCGGTTGTTTACCAGTTGACGGAGACGCTTCCGTTTCTTCCTTTTTGACCATACCCGCAGGAAACAAAAGTTCATGTAGGGATTGTTGGCTTCCACTTTTCTCAGAATCCTTCGTTGACGCGGAGGAAGTGCGATCGTCCATTATGAGCTGTCGCAGGGTAATATGCTCAGTACTTTTAGGTGGAGGTAACGTAGGCATACCGTTGGAGCTAGTGGTTGCATCACTTTCTTCCGTTGAATGTGTGCATACGGTGTATGTTAGGTTGCGAGTGAGGGGTCGAGGCTTTGATGTTGAAGACTGATTGGAGGAGGAGGATGCTGATGATGGACTAATTGGAGGGAGACTTTCCCCTTTGAAAACTTTTTCTGCGAGGACATGTGAAGCTGGCTTTGGGAACGGTAGGTTCATTGCTTGAATGTTTCCCAAAGAAAGTTGACGGAGTGTGGCCGAGAACCGACGCTTCGATGAAGAGGTAGCAGACAGGCTTCGTGAATGCGGGAGAATGCTAGGTGCTGTCAAGGTACCGAGATGAGCATCTGGAAGAGACTGTTTTGATTCACTCGTGGACCCACTACTTGTTTTATCACTGCTTTGGGACATACTGTCAGTGGAAGGCTGTTGTAAGCGTTGTAGTTGAGATGGATGTGAGGATGCTAAAAGACGGAGTTGGCGTGTAGGTGATCTTCTGGCTGAAAGACTTCTCACTTTTCCACCAACAGAATACATTTTATGAATGGAGGAAGCTCTCCCTGTCAAACTACTTCGTGCGGACTGACTTCGCGAGGAAAGATCAGAGTTGGATGCTGTCACTGTACTGCTACTTGCAGTCGCTGTATCACCAGAACTTTTGAGGTTGTTGAATTCAGAGCTGATAGATTCCGAAACACCTGTAGACTCTATCGAATAAGTTCCAAATCTTTTCAAATTTGAGGCTTCCCCACTCCTACTGCTACTTTCTATCGTGTGTTGGCTTGTGTCATAAATTGGCAAATTTCTTCCAACAGCAGCAGGTCTACTACGGAGCATATTACTCATGGAATCATATTTTGGTGACGGTTCTCTTCTGTGAATGCCACTTATTGGAGGAAATAATGGAGTTCTTGTCGGAAGGTAATCAGTCTTATCGATAGAGGACATTACCTCATCTTCACCACTTGTTTGCGAAAACGGTTCACTTTCACTCTGATCACTTTCACCACTTGCACTTTCCTCAGAGCTATTTACTTCCTCAATAATATCATTTATACCATCTCTTCTCAGGTATCTGACAGTCTCCGCAGTATTGGTAGATGTAGCATCCGATTCGGTTCCGCTGTTCTCCTCCTCGCCCTCTTCATCATCGTCGTCGTCCTCCTCCTCTTCGTCTTCATCTTCTTCTTCTTCCCCCTCCTCGTAATCGGAGTAATCAGGTCCCTCAGTCTCTTCATCTTCCACTTGCACCGTCACTTTAACCCTATCATCAAAATACGTATGTGGCACTGCTTTCTCCACCTTCACTCTCACTTTCACCGGGGTTTTTGGCACACTTCTGGAACGGGTAAATGAACGCATTGATTCGATAGTGGCTTCACTACTGCGGTAGGACGAAGTTGTCGCTTCATCCTCTTCAGTGTAGCTTGTCGCACCGTCTTCAACATGTTCTGGGGGTAAATCTTCCTCATCTTCTTCAAGGTCAGTCACAACACTTTGAAGGGATACCGCAGGGGACTCGGATCTGGAACTTCTTCTGGAATTTCTCGAGAATGACGGAACTCCCAGCATTCTCACGGACTGCTTAAACGATTGATACACTTGGTCCTCCTCCTCCTCTTCTTCGTCATCGTAACAGTCCTCGGTTCCACCAGGCTCCTCTTCTTCAGTGAAAGCAACGTCAGTTTCTTCAGAGGCTTCAGATTCTATTATGACAGGTGGGAATGAGGTGGAATGCTTTGAGGCTACACCATTTCTGCCCTTCCCTGACCCTCTGGAACTTTCTGAAAATGTTCTATTGTTACTGCTGATACTCTTTTGCAGTCCATATGAAGACAAGTGAGGAATAAATTTCTTGGCATCTGGAGAAAACGAATACGGTGGTCTATTGGAATATTCTGTGGACGTTTCTTCTGTTGTGGTTTTGGAGGTGGAGGTGGCAGTCTCAGTGCTATTGCTATTGCTGAGACTACGACTACTTCTTGAGTATGATTTTGAAAATGAGGTGGAAGTTGTAGGAGTGATTGTTGGGGTGACAACTTTGGACAATTGTCTCTGCGGTGTCCGAAGACGAGGAGGATGATGTGAACTGGTGAAATCTGTGCCACTGGTCCCCGTGGAAGAAGAAAATGAATAATCAGAAGTAAGGGTATGGGAGGATGACTCATGTCGCGATGACGATGAATCACCGCGAAACAGTCCTCGTTTGTGTTGATGATGATGAGGAGGAGGATGAAGTCTAGGAAGAGATGTTGACGAAGAGAATGATGAGGTAGACGGATGATGATGATGCAGATACGGAAGGCGAGGTGTGGTGTCGTACCATTCTGAGGAGGACGCTGCCTTCATGTGTGCCTGAAAATGTTTAATTTAAAACCATAAAAATTTGAATATTAAGATGAAATACCACCTCACTTAATCGTTGAGATATTTATATTTATTTACCTGATGTCAGCATTTAGCCGGTTCCGATACTGCATTGGAACAAAGACAGCCAGAGAGATAAATAGTTGACGTTGATGCACAATAGCTTCACTATCTCGAACTTTTCAAACTCAGATTGAGTGTGTTGATTTGTTAACCAAAAATTATACTAAAATGGAGAGAAAGTCAATCGTAACTATCCGTACTCGGACAAGTGAAACTGTTCCATTTCTTATTTTGGACGTTTCCACATTTGAAGTCGTCGTTTGCATGGATTTACGAATAAAGTGCTGAGCAGATTCTTTAGAGACTCTCTGTTCTTACGAATTCATAAGAACATGAGCTACATAATGTGGAATTATTTTGTGATAGACACTTGTTCTTAAAATAGAGTTGCAAACGTTTCCTTCTTCCTTCGAATTTACCATAATACAATTCTTCACAAGAAAGCCAAGATTCACTCACACCGTCTGTCCAGACGTAAATTCTAAATTACTATGAATAATCATTTCCAGTGAAGCAAAAACGGAGGACATGCATCATGCAAGCATGCAAGAATGCAGGACAAAGCCTTGGCATCACTTTTCTCACTTAGCACTCATTTTGCTTCACATTTACACAATAGCCTAGCCACAAATATCACAATAAAACGACCAAGAAAAAACGTCACTACTGCATCCTCAAATGGGCTAAGCTTTTGCGTCTGTCGTGCGGCTGCTTAGATTATGGAGAAAGGAAATCACAACACAACTTTCACCACTACACAATTCTTTCCATCTAATCTCGCTTAAAGTTGCGTTTTGCATGCAACTGGCTGGCAGTGGCAACTTCTCGGCCGCCATACATGAGTAAATAATGACGACCAAAGTGGAAATGAAACGAGGGCAAGCTGTTGTTTCGCTTTTTCTTCATGTTTCTTCGATGGAGACTGCGGACTCCTCCATGCTCTATATTATTATGCATGTATGCCTAACATCCATTATAGCACTGTTTAATGCTCAATTTTGTATTGTTCAATAATTGTACATGAGAAATATTAAGAAAACCTACATCATGTAATTTTTCGTAGAGCCAATTTTAGTGTTGCGACCAGACCAACATCATACACATGTGTGCACATAGGTACCTAAATAGTATTTCGTGGCAAAATTATAATGCAAATCTCAGTTTCATTTTTCTTAGGTTGCCTATACATTGCGTTAGAGTGAAAGTAAATATTTTAGCATAGCATAGAACGTTGTTGCCTATAGCCTGAGCTTGTTTAGTGGGCTGCTGCCTGTGCCCTCCTGTGCTACTTAACGAGTCTATAAATGCCTACATTACATCTTTTAATAGTAACTTTTAAGTTAGCTAGATGCGTAAATTCCTGTTTTAAATATATATCTGGGGAAAGCGCTATATAAAGGCGGTGCTGAAAAGGCAACGCCAATATGAGCTTGTAATGTAAGTATTGGAAGCTTTCAATAAGCTTTAGGAAACGTTTATGAATGGGATATTCCGCTAGGGGAAGCATTAAATATTGGTGTGTATTTTGTTTCTGAAAAATACTGTGATGATGTTTTACGGTAAAATGCAAAGAATATTTTTTCTGCTCCCTTAAAATGGCGACCTGTGTACCTGTCAGCCAGTCAGACAGACGGACAGTATGAATGAAACTGTCAAATAGTTAGCGGCTGGTGGTTCCAAGTTCCAATTTATAAGTAAAAAACCTACTCTGTGAATGCGAATCATAATGGGTAAAAAAGCATTGTTTCTCTGCCCAAAACTTCGCATACATGAATATTTTGCATCTGTATGGACAAAAAAGTTCACAGATTCTCATCAACGTAATCACCTTCCTATCATGATATTTATGATCTTTTCCCCAGTTAAAGCAAACAGTAAAGAACCATTTTCCCGAATTCACTTGGAAGCACTAAACCAGAATAATTTACCTCAAGTTATCTCTTATTCTTTCTGGTACAAGTGTACAAAATTACAATGTGTAAAATGTAAACCATGTTATCGAATATTATATGATATGCATGGATGTACATTGGAAAAAGCAAGAACTGAAATTTACATGAATGCTGTAAACAATGGAAAACAACGCAATTTGCTTCATTCGTGTTATGATGAAATTACCATTTTTGATAAGTACCGTAGCTCATTAAATTGCTAAGTTTTGCAGCAGGCCAATAAGCGTTAATTGTAGATTTCCTTCAATAACTCCCATGTTGGTTCGATTTCTCTTTTTCACCATTAAAACTAGCAAAAGTTACACTTTCCTTTATGCAATACAAAAATGCTGATCTTGTAGGAAAATTACACTCATGCATTTTGAATTTCCTATGACTTCCCCAAGGCTGCTCAGTTCAATCAGAATCGTCAATCAGGTCATCATAAATCTACATTCTACATCCATATGGACATGATTGATGAATGCCGTTTTCTCACTTTCAAAAGATTTTTGAGAATGTATGCTAGTTTGGAAATTCAAGTCCATTTGGGGAAGAGTGAGGAGCATTCGAAAAGTTCACTCAAGGGAAATGGTTTTGCATGCAAAATTGTTAAATTTGAAATTAGCATTTTGCATGCAATATAATGCATCTTCGTTTCTGCAAGGTCTGCAAAATAGAACAGGCATGTATTTTGTATTCATGCAGCATGCAAGAGCAGCCAACATATCATGTACAAATGCAAGCAAACAGATTTCTTTTGCCCGTGCCGTGTATTTGCAGTGGCCATCCGCTCCAAAACAATGCAATGTTATGAAAACATTGTCAGCTGTGATCTCTTTTAGATCACTGACTTCTCTGTAGTGGAGAGGGAACGCTTTTTTGAAACACTCCAGGAATCAATAATTAATTGCATATTATAACACACTAATTTGTGCTATGAACTATAATTAGTTGGTAGGAGTGAGTAGTGCATTGCTTTCTACTTTTAGGATAATTAAAGTTTATAGGGTCAACGGTGTTTTTGTGGGAGATGGACACAGCCACACAAGCAGAAGAGACCCCCAAACCCGGGGGAAGTGGTAACGAGGAAAAGTTTAAAAAAGAGACGCCAAATGGGCGATTGGACAAGGAAGACACACATGGCTCTGGTGACTTTGATGAGCCGTTTGAAGTTGTCGTGAAATTAAATCCAAGTGATGTTGAACTGAGCGGTAGCGAGGATGAAGGAGACGAAGCTATTTTCAAGAATGTTAAGCAGGAAATAGACAGTGAAGATTATGATGACTCGTCCAGTGTTCAGTCGGGCAATGATAACTCGTCAGTATCCTGGAATGCTTCCTCGGAGGAAGAAGAGGAGTATAAACATGAGACGAGTAAGGAGAAAATGAAAGTAGAGAAAAAAGGAGGAACCAAGAGGAAGGGCCCTTCGTCATCTTCCCAGGAACCGAAAAGACCTCGGGGTCGGCCCAAACAACCTAGACGTTTGAATATCCCAGAAGGTGCGCCAGAGGATTACACGAGCGGAGAAGAAAGTAGTTTTGAAAAGCCGGTACTGCGACCTGGCAGTGGTTATCCTGTGGAGTTTAAGTTGCAGGTACTCAAGTACGCAGATACTCATTCAAATGCAGCCACTGCAGAGAAGTTTGGACTCCAGCCGAAGAGAGTACGGGATTGGAAAAAGTCAAAAAATAAAATAGGTGGGTAATCGATTATTACATTCCTTCAAGTATGAGATTTTTTATGTCAGGGATGCTAAATGCTTGTATAAATTATTATAGAAGCGGAGAGCCAAGGAAGTGTGAAAAGACGCCCAAGGACTGACGGTTACACTGTTGAGGAAAAGTTGCAAGCCATTGCGTTTGCCTCCGAACGTTCCACTGATGAGGCGAGATTACTGTATAATGTAGATAAACGAACTATAGAAAAATGGAAGGCAAAAAAGGAGCAATTGGAAACGAGAGTTCTACTAGGTGAGGGCAACTTTATAAGACGGGGAGGTTCAGGAAGGAAACCAAGATTTACGCAAATTGAGGAGAGTCTTCGAGATTGGATCGTGGCGTTACGATTGAAAGGCGTGACTGTGAATTACAAAATGATTCTCAACAAAGCCAAGATGATAATGGAGGAAGACAGCAGTATGAAAGATACAAAAGTTCCTACAACTAGGACATGGGTAATCGGTTTCCTCAAACGACAGAACTTACATGGGCTTCTTGGAACTACTCTTGGTCATGAAGATCCAAGTAAGTATCCTACATCAAGCATTTAATATTTCATAAATATAATACTGAACTACTAGTAGCTGACTTGCACATTTTATCACTTTTTGCAGGAGAATTGCTTAATAATGTACAAATGAAGACAAAAGATGGAGATATTATCAAAAATTTGGGTAAGTGTCCTTTCCAGAGGCATCTCTGTAAATTACTTTATCTATAATTTTAATTTTTCAATGCATTTAATTTATTTTGTATACAGTTGAACAGTTAGTGGATATACCAGAGAACCCAAATAAGAGAAACAGAAGAACTATAAGCCTAGCCGATAAGGTTAACATAATTCGGAGAATCGAGCAAGGCGAAACACAAGGCACAGTTGCCAAATCCCTTAAGGTCGCTACTTCCACTGTCCAAACAATATGGAGCTGCAGGAATGAAATTCTACATAGACATGCGAACCCCAAATCCAAGACAAAAAGTGATGCTCTGCTGTGGAAAACATATAGTTCCATCGGCTCTGCACTCCATGACTGGCTGGAGCAGAATGGGAAAGTCGTGAAAATCAACTGTAACATTTTGATGGAGAAAGCAATCCAATTGTCTGAAACCTACAGATTGCCTCAGTTCCACACAGAAGCAAAACATTGGCTCAGATTATTTTGCAGGAAGAATAAACTTCAAGACGTTCTTGTGGAATTGAGAGGCAATTATGCAGGCCCCAATCCTTCCTCACTGACATACAATTCTCAAGCATCATCACAACCTCAAACCCTACCATTTCAAATCGGCAATACAACCACTGCCGTAAACTCCGTGGGTTCAAATGACGATCATCACGACGACGATTTCCAATCGGATTTCAATCTCACTGATTTCCTCTCAACAATTCATACCGACGCCCACGGAAGACATCAGCCCCAACCACCCACACAACAGCACCAGCATTTGGTTTCCACCTCATCCTCTATGCCCTCTCATCCTCAAATTCCGGGACATCATCCAGCAGAAAATCAGAACGGACAAAGATTCTCCACAACATGCAATAATACTCCAACTCCCCACACATCTGTTACATCTTCAGACGCTATCAAATATATTTCATTGTTACGAAGCTGGATTCAATCTAATTATGGTCCACACGAGAATATCCTAAATACTCATCTCGCCGCAGTTGAAAACGCTGTCATCAAGCAACGAATGGCTGAAATGGGACATTCCAGTGGCCATTCTCATCATTGATGTTGAATTCAATTTGCATTTATTAACATTTAAACTACATGACTAATTTTATATGAATTTGACATGAAACAACAGTCATTACTTAATCCAGTATTAAAAATGTTTCCAACTTTTCCACAATAATTTGTATGAGTTTATTTGTATTATTCAAAGGATAAGATAATTTGAATTGGCTGGCGATATGAGATTCTCGCAATGCATTACATATTACATGGAAGTTTCACTCTCGCAGACGCGATGCACAAATGCACATTACATCAATGCATAAAGCAACATACACCACAGCACAGCATAACAACAACACAAGTATGTGCAAGGCAGATGAAGATGCAGTGCCCGACAGCTGATGCATCTTCTTGGAAAGTGTTTTGCTCAGAATGCTTTCATGCTTTGACGTGACTTTGACCAATGCATTTTCTATTTTGGGTTGTAATAAATCAGTTTTATGACGCCCCCTGTGTTGTGTTTAAACCTCTTTGTATTTTAATTAAAATTAAGCATTGACTGCAATTAAGTATATTGATAAGTGTGCCGAAAATGGATCGGGATTTATCCAGTCGTTGTGTTCGTGAAGCAACTCCTGAAGAAAGGGAGGCGGAAAATCAAGAGCATCATGGAACAGTCATTAAAATAAGCCCGAGTGATATTGAATATAGTGAAAGTGATGATGATGATGGAGGAGGATTTCCTCCGGAGCCGGATCCGAGAATTAAGCTGGAGATCGAAGATAGCGACGATGATGAAGACTTATCTGATAATGACCGGTTGGGAAATAATGACTCATGCGGGTCGCCTGAGACTGGAGGCGATAGCTCATCGGATGAAGAGGACAACTCGAAAAGGGCTGCAAAAGAGAAGGAAGGGAAAAGAGGTATTAAGAGGGGAGGTGATCCGTTAGGGGATAATGACTCTGCCCGGGGTCGTAGTCGACCTAAACAACCTCGGCGTTTGAACGATCAAGTGGAGGATGGATACACAAGTGAAGATAATGGCCCTGAGGTCAAACCAGTACTCCAGCCTGGAGGTAGTTATCCTGTGGAATTCAAACTGAAAGTTCTGAATTATGCGGAAACTCATTCCAATGCAGCGGCTGCAGAAAAGTTTGGGATTCAGGCAAAGAGAATTCGAGAATGGAAATTGTCGAAAGACAGATTTGGTAAGTCTCAGATTTATTGAATATGTTCGAATTACAGGTTATAAATCATTGAAAAGTGTTCAATTGTGTCACTATTTGTAGAAGAACAAAAAAGTGGTAATCTGACACGGCGCCCAAGGTCTGACGGTTTTACTGTGGAACAGAAGCTAAAAGCTGTGGCACTTGCTGACGAGCGTTCAATTGAGGAGGCAAGATTAGTGTACAACATTGACAGAAGCACAATGATAAGGTGGAGAAGACGAAAAGCTGAATTCGAGGCTAGATTGTTGCGAGGTTGGTTATGTCAGCATATTTTTTGCATGAGGAATCATTATAACAATATCTTCAAACAAACTCTGTAAACTGGTCTGAATAATTTTTTTATTGTTTTAGGAGAAGTGAATGCTATTCGACAAGCTGGAGCGGGGAGGAAACCAACATTAAGCACTGAGATCGAGGAAAAAGTTAGGGATTGGATAATTTCTATGAAACAGAGTGACGTCCCAGTAAGCCAAAAGATGGTTTTAAATAAGGTCCAAGAATTAATGGATGAAGATCCAAGTATGCAAGACGCTGTACGCCCTAAAACATGGTGTTGGTACAATGGATTCCTCAAACGACATAACTTGCGACCTTCAGTTACAGATGGGCCGAACCCAGAAGATCAACAACGTACGTATTTTTATGCTGCATAAAATAACTGAATTCTCTAAAACTATCATCATTAACTTAACTTCTTTTTAATCGTTTTGTTTCATAGAAGAGCTATCAAATTCAGAGCTGGATTCTAGTTCAATAATCGATAGCATCTTGAACCAGGACAAAGGTAGATGTTTGCCTAGACTGATTTCATTTGTGTGATTTGTATACTTCAAGAATATAAGTCGTATTTCCATTTATCAATTTAGCCGTGCAATCTAAAGGAGGGCAAAAACGGACTAAATCTAATGCTCAAGTCAAGGTGGATTTACAAGGTGGCGATGATAATAATGATGATGGAAATCACCACTCCGATGATAACAACTTGTCTCCAGCCTCAAAACCATCTTCAGATGACGAAAATGATAAAAAGACACCCACAAAGCCAAAATCTAAATTGACGAAGAAACCCGTGGCGAGAAAAAGGACTCCTAAAACTAAAGGATCCAGAGGAAGACCAAAATTACCTGACCGCTTGAATGCTCCCGATGATTACACAAGTGAAGATGAGGAAGGCTGTGAAGTACCAGTTTATCGACAGGGCAGTGGCTATCCGTTAGAGTTCAAATTGAGAGTTTTGAAGTATGCGGAATTTCACTCCAGCTCAGCCACTGCACAGAAATTTGGACTTAAACCAAAGAGGGTTCGAGAATGGAAGAGTGCAAAATCCAGAATAGGTAAAGAAAACAAGGACATTGACTTCAATATGTTGGAGCGCATTGGACTAATTTATAATGTTATTGTTAATTTCTCTAGAGGAAGAAAGTAAGGGAAGTTTAAAACGCCGACCAAGATCTGATGGGTTTACTGTGGAGGAGAAATTACAAGCTGTAGAGTTTGCAAATGAGCGCTCCATTGATGAAGCAAGGCTGCTATATAATGTTGACAGAAATACGATAGGAAAGTGGAAAGCTAAAAAGGCACAATTTGAGGCAAGAGTGTCGAGAGGTCTGTGATCGTTTCCTTAATTTTAATCGAAAGTTGTTTTCGCACAAAATAATTATTTAGAATTCAATCTCATTGATTTTTTGATAGGAGAGGGTAACTTCATTAGAGAGATGGGTTGCGGAAGGAAACCGAAATACACTCCCATCGAGGATTCACTCCGAGAATGGATTGTGGCAGTTCGATTGAGAGGAATCACACTAAACTACAGAATGATACTAAATAAAGCAAAGAAATTAATTGAAGCTGATCCAAGTTTGCAAGATTTACCACTACCAAGAACGTGGAGCTGGGTAATTGGATTTCTGAGACGACACAATATACAAGGACTTCTTGGAAATACTCTAGGCCGTGAAGATCCAAGTCAGTAACAACATAATATTTCATTACATCAGTATTTATAAAAACTAGATCATTGAAGGTTTTTTAATTTGTCATTCTTATTTTCTTCTCAGGAGAATTGTTAAATAGTGAACTGAATTCGGGTGATGTGATGAAATTAGGTGAGTAAATATTAGTATAAGTGATTTACATTGTATTAGTAATTGTCATTGTAAAATTGTATGACAGTCATAGCATATTTTTTATTGTTCTAGCTGAGAAAATTGATGAAATACCCGAAAATCCTAACAAACGAAATAGGCGTACTATAAGTCTTGAAGATAAAGTAAATATCATCAGAAGAATAGAAGCAGGCGAAACACAAGGCACCGTTGCGAAATCTTTAAATGTTGCAACATCAACCATCCAAACTATTTGGAGCTGTAGGAATGAAATCCTACACAAGTACACGAACCCAAAGGCAAAAGCAAAGAGCGATGCCCTTGTGTGGAAAATTTACAGTTCTATTGGATATGCATTGGCGGACTGGCTTGATCAGAATTGTTCTAAAACTCTGAAGGTTACAAGTGTAGCTTTGATGGAGAAAGCCATACAATTCTCTGAAACGTATAAACTGCCTCAGTTTCATTCAGAAGCTAAGCAGTGGCTCAAAATATTTTGTCGAAAGCACAAATTACTTGATGTACTGGCAGAGATGAAAGAAGGTGTTGTCGCTGGAACGTCATGTCCTCCAGCATTAATTGACCCTTATACTGGTTACATAAACTCAATGGACTCAAGTGACCACCATGATGACAATTTCCTGGAAGAATTTAATATTAACGATTATGTTTCACCCAAAAATGAAGATCCTCCAAACCAATCGATTCAATCAACATCGCGCTCGCACCAAACCGCTAGTATAGTGCCACCACACCAAGCTTTCTCTACAGAAAATTTGATTCAACAACGAAGTTCCATGCTATTTGGTACACAAAAACCTGCGATTTCAACAGCGGAAGCTATAAAGTGTTACAGCTTACTGAAGAACTGGATTGAATCAAATTATGGCCCACACGATAGCATTCTTAGTGCTAACCTGGCGGGGCTGGAAAGTACTGTTCTGAAAAGACAAACTACCGAAACTGGATATGCCAGCAACAATTACTTATAACACTCGTTTAAGTCTATTGTCTTTAGATATGTTGATATGAACGTGAAATGAAAAATGAAATGATGTATATTCTTTTCAGTTTATTATCCGACATGTTATCGAAATTTATTTATATTAATTTCTAGTATATGTTTTAATTATAAATGTATTGTTTCCGAAATAAAGTCTAATTTTTGGCTGTTTCTCATTGTAAAAATACATTTAGAGGAATGCTGTTTCGATTTCTCCCCATTTATTTCCTCTCACTTTTACCTCCTTTGTTATCTCTGCGTTCCAACTTAAATGTTATTCCATGGCTGTAGGCGACTGATAGGAAAAGGATACTTGCGTATTTTATCATTGTGTCTATGAAAAAACGCATAAAAGCTCTCATGATATCTTCTGCTTTCACTATATCTACTATTATGTAGCAAAATGTGTGCTGCTGTAAAACTATTTCTTAGAAAAACATTAAATTGATCCCTTCTTCTTTTCCTCCCTCTTTTTCCCACTGCCATCATCATATCCAGTTTTATCTGCTGCCACAAGAAAACTACTATAAAATGAAGGGAAAGTTACATTTTGAAGTTATTTGGAGTTGTGATGTCTGTATGGAATAAGAATGGCCGATACTACTACTACCTCCATTCCAACAGCAACCCTAACCTTTGGTACCATCCATTTTCATCCCTATGGCTATGGTTGGGTTGAGCCGGAATGGATTGGATAGTAGAAAGGGGCACTACGCCACAACTGCCGAGGGAAAGAAGAAAGAGAATTTGTGCAAGTAAGCGTACCAAAACGGGTCGTGTGTGTTCAGTTTTAAAAGTGGCAGGGAAAAAGAATGAAAGGAGGAAAAAGGGAAGGAATGATGATGCGATGGGGCACAAGCATCGTTGTATCGTTTATTATTCTGTCGACGATGGCGGTGGCAAAAGAAGTAGGAACGTTGCGACAGGGAATGCGCGTTTGGTGATATCAAAGTCAAGCCATTTGCACGAAGAAAGCATTAAAACTGACACGAGAGAAACGAGGGAAAATTATTTAGGAAACACACCATTATCTTATATCGGAAATGACTCAGGTCGTAGTTCAGGGAAATCTAATAGTGAAATGAAGCTCTATTCTTTTCATTCTGAATTCTGCGAAACTTATTTTGCACATGTGCGAAAATTTTGAATGGGTTTTGCAATTTATTTGTACTGCATAGTGTTTGTTTATGCGATAGCACACGAAAATTGGAATATTTATATAAATTGCATTCAATGTTCCGTTACTAATCGCAAAAATAGAAAAACAGACCGAGTTAAATGAAAAATAGTGGAAACCTCATTACAAGATTTCCCCTGAGTCTTCAAATATTTTTTCTGTAAAGCTTTTAATATCGCAGGCTAAAGCATTATTGCACACGTCCTTAGTATTTACATGCATCTTTTTGTTCATCATCATCCCTTTCTATTCATAATGAAAGAATGAAAGAGGGAGAAAAAAATAGAAAATGCCTGAATTTCAAATAGGCAATAATTAACCCCCCGCATCGCATCAAGATGTACATCTAAAATTCATAGCATGTGGATAGTATTTAATCCTACGGCTTCATCTCTTTCGCATGAACAACACTTGTGCATGTACATCACAGCACAAAGAGCTTCGGCTGCTCCCAAAATATTGCTTCCATGCTTTGTAGTAAAAGTAAAAAGTATTTCCCCAAACAAAAAAGAGAAAGAGATGAGGAACGTGTGCTTTCAAAAGGACGGAAGGGGATGGATGGTTGGTTTCGGTGTTTTAGCTTTTTACTGCGTTCCTAAATGTTGAAAGCAGGTTTGGTCGGTTAGCTCAAATCCAGTGATGAAAATGATGATGATGACGAAATGAAAACATACTTTTCCAGGAAAATGCTTTCAAAACGGACTGACTCTGACTAAACACCACTATTTTCCCTAGTTATTACTTTGAACGCAGAGAAAATTCATATAAGCAATCCAACCACCCACTCGCACCCCTCTTGTCAACCAAACCTTATATTTCGGTGTTGTTACAGGTTTATATTTATGCATAAAAAGTGGATAGTTTTCATCCAAAATTTTCTCCAGCATTGTCCATTGTAAATGTAAACCATCCGGATTTACTCCCACTCTTTTACCCTTGCTGCTTCTTCTTTGCTCATCATATGCATCCTCATCCTCCATCTCCTCATCGTCATTTTCCTCATAACCTCAGGGTTGTAATGATATGCGGTCGGAATCGATAAAGGAAAAGCAGTCAGCCAGGGGGACTAGATATATGCGTCGCAAATGCAACACCACCACCACCATCATATCACATCTACCATCCATCTATTCACCCTTCGTATCCAGCAAGTCATTCTTTCTCCGTCATTCATTTATACCCCGGTGCTTTCGAACAACAACACTAGCCCAAATTTTTCTTGGTCTTTTTTCTAATGCTGGCTAAAAGTCCATCACCTTTTACCATTTTTTTAGTCTTTGTTGTTGTTGGCTGTTTTTCAGCTTTCTCTTCTTTGTATCTCCCCATGCATTCTTCATTCTTCGTCGTTGCATCTCTCTTCCTTTCTTCCCTTCACACATTCAACATTTCAATGTCTCCCCTTCTTCACATATTTTTTAAAGATATTGGAAGAGACGAAGAAGACGACAAAGAAGGAAAGGGGCTTAAATACCAATCCTTTTTTCTTATTTTTTACGACTTAGGTGGCGGTGCATTACGACGCTTTCATTTTAGTGGATTCATTCCAAAGCAAGCTCAGTTTTATTTCACTTTTTTCTCTCCTCGCCATCCCTCTTTACCATCACCATCGGTAAGCATGCATCTATTCAAAACTCCAGAAACGTGAAAGCATATGTATCCAATTTTTTAAAGAATCAGGCAGTAGTAGGGGAACAATACATTTATACACAATGATACAGAAATGCATAAAAATCTGAAACGAAAGAAAACTTACGTCTACACTCTTTCATTTGCCAGTTGCATCCGTGCAATGTGCAAGGCTACAGAAAAAATGAAATGAGATTGGTAGCAGAAGAATAAATGCACAAGCGGCGATGACTACTAGTAGTAGTCTGTTGAGCTATAATAATAGTCAAGCACCGTTTCAAAAACATGAAGGTAATTGTGGAAATAAATCCATTGAGCACACATGGCTTTCCCACTTCACTACATCATCTTCTCCTCTCCTTTTCCCTTTCTCTTTTTACTTTTACTCCTTTGCATAATAATAATAAAATGCATTTAAAGTGCTGCTCTGTTTTATCTGTGTGTAAATATTGCATACGTTGCCGGTGGGGTGGGGGTGGATTGGATATTTATGTTGCTTTCTACTAGTAGGTATATGTATTTGCTACAACTACTAGAAAATATATAAAAACGAATGCATATGGTACATACAAGCAATAAAATCAGAAATCCGTGCAACCACCGCGTGCATTCAATATGCATGCATACATGAGAGCAGAAGTGGTAAAAAGGAGGAAACTTAATTTAAGGCTTTCCCAGTAATAATGCAAAGTGTGGTAATTGTTAACTGAACTAAAAAGTTGTAGGCATAATTTAGAATGAAATATATATGTCTATCGTGGATACTAGTTGCTCTGAAGAGAATGAAAATCTACAGCCATATGAATAATATGAGACTGTATTGTTCTCCTTTGTGAAAACAGAGAAAAGGGATGAAACTATGAAACTGCTGATGTGTTGGTGGGATTGTGTTGCATCCACCGTTTGCCCGAACGTAGACAAAGTTAAGCCTCTCTATTGTTTTCTCAAAAGATTAACAAATACAAAAGAGACTTTAGGATAAAAAACTTAAATTCGAAAAGAATTTTCGTAGAACCAAAAATGCCCATCCACCGACAACTCAAAGGGTATTGGTATTTGGATTCCAGTCAATTACATGCAGAATATGACATCCCTGAGTTAAGATAAATTTTTGTGAAAGATGCATGTTACATTATGTACATTAGCTGATATTGCTGTGTCATTAAGAATATAACGGAATGCGGCGACTAATTGCAATTATTAACTACATGTGAATTATGTAGCGTTTTCAAGATTGGTATGAAATTGAAATTCACAGGAAATTAAATATAAGACATTTGGCATCGCACTGTAAAATGTAGTGCACAACATCAAAAGATAAATCTACAAAATTTGTTGTTTGAATTTGTGAGTTTTAATGATTCAGCGATTCACGAATCATGCATATTCTGAATTCTAGAGCTAAATCCAATTTAAATTTTCGTAAAGTGAGGTAACAGTATTGCATATTTGCTGCAAAGATAGGCAAGAATGCAAAACCATCATGTACTAATGGGAGTCTTTTGGATTTGCAATAGGGAAGCTGTTTGCCTTCCTTATGAGGAATATTAATTTCATAAATTTGTCATAAATATGCACACAAGCTAAGATAGCTTTATACAAGCGATTGAAATTTTGTTTTATGACTATATAGTATCAGGCTGAATGCAGAAAATGTACCAAGTTATAGCATTTCTATTCTTTTACTCATTTTGAATGCAAAATGGTAGCATTCAATTGTTTTGTCGGCTGTCGGAGTATGGGCACTATTTTAAAACCAAATATAATCTTTCTCGGCTTAAGATTTTGGGGTTGATTTCCATTGTTATTTTATCAGTTTGAGAAACAATGGAGAGGATTATCTATTGTCGGCCGATGAGCGTGTCGAGCTTTAAGGTACTACGGTTGGTGGATGTGGATGTTGCGACTCGCGAGCAATAAGCAATTCATAAAATTTATATGAATTCATTTATTCTAATCCCCGGCCTGCTCCTCTTATTGAGACTAATAGACATAAACATTTCATTGACACCGGCTGCCATGCATGTTATATGAGTGCATTATCTACGTTTTACACTGCACTCTTTTGTTCAGTGTGAAGGTGAAATGCACTGTTGTTATTATACATAACTGTAAGTGTGTGTTTTCGAACCCCTCGAATCTCTGAAGTAACGAGCTTCCATGTCTCACACATGTGGGAAGTGTTTTAATATTGTAACATTATTGTGAACAGAAAAAGTGTTAAAATTTTCTATTATCTCCCTTGAACGGAAATATATAAGCAATAAGCAATTTACTCGTTTTATGGCAAAATTATTACAGTTAACATGTGTGAACAGTGTGGGTACCGTAGGTGGAACAATATGTGTCCAACAATAAGTTTCTCATGTATTTGCCACTTTGCTTATAATGACTAGCTTTTAGGAAATATACAGGACATTAGCAAAGAAGTAACAATTTTGCAACAACATCATAATATGCTGATTATCACCTTTCATCATCAACGACTAGTTTTAGATATTTCTCCTAAAATGGATATGTTTTTATGATTGAAAACCACAGCAGGAGCACTCTGCTCGCTTATTATTAGAGAGTGTGTAAAAAGCAATAATTTTAATAACGATATGCACTGCTAATAACACTGTGGGTAGAATGAAGGGGATATAATAAAGAGGCTTAATTAGTGAAGATAAATGGTGTGTGGTGGTAAAGAATGAATCATCTTCGTAATATGAATGCAAGGTTTTTTCAATATTCGCCATTTGGTTTTATATTTTAGTGAACACAAAAAGCATTTCAGAATGTAGCATTTGCATTTGACGTTCATAGACCATTGGCGTGAAAGAAAAATTATTTGAAAATGGAAAAGGGTTGTTTGGAGCTGTGACTTGACTGTTTTCAAAAATAACGGTGACAGTAAAAGTAAGCAAGTCTACGGCCAAGCCCAATTACTTTGCCATTCTGGGCTTTTTATTACGACTGCGTTATAACTTTCTTGGTGACAAGTTTGACATGCCTTGTATGACTTGACACAAAAATCTTTTGTCGACAATAAATTATTCTCAAAGTAGTAATGAGCTTCTTCTTCATAGGGAAAAGTAGGGGAATCACTTATATGGTGCGTTGGGAGAAGGCAGATGACATCTACCACATACTTTGAAGCTGTATAGAAATCAGAAACTTATTTTCCCCATATACTTTGGTATTCGATTATAAAGTAGCGGTTGGATGACTCAATCCTTCTAAATAATAAATATGGCACTGGCAACAACAAAAGATTCTCTAGCAAAAAGAGAATAGCGAGTTTTAAAGTGACTCAAGTTTTCTCGAGCATATAGCGGGGCTACAAACCAAGTGATAATGTGAACGACACAATATTAGTGCTGACTGAGGGCTGCATATATTTCCAGACTGCGAAGGCATTGAAATTTGAAGTACATTGTATTGGCAGTTCATAAGCTATAATACATGTTTTTTGAAAAAGTATCGGAGGGAATATCATCTTTGACTTCCTGTAAAGTACTAATGAAGTCATCCGTAAATTTTAGAACGAGTCTCATTCAATCTAATTTCCATGTTCCCAAGCCCATACAAATAAAATGTCATATCGAAGGCAAGTAAGAACATTTATGTAAAGGATTAAGAAAAAAACAGTTTTATTTAAGTTGGTAGCATTACAATTGTCTTGTATTGTACGTAAAAATTGAAAGGGTTATCTTTTCTTTCTTCATTAAATTTTACTTTTCAAGAACTTTGATGCCTTATCTGCTCTGCAAATATGAAGGTACATGAAACATTAAAGTTTTGCCTCAAAAGTTCTTTATGTATTGCTTCATTTCTTTAAGATTTAGTCGAGTTGTTTAAAAATTCAACTTATACTTACAATTCATTGTTTTATAACTATTCGCTAACAAGACTTTCATTTCTTTTTGTTTTTCGTTCTGGTTCCATGAATTGTCTATCATTAAAAGATGATTATTATCATTATAAGTTAAATAAAAATGATGATGGAATCGCAGACTGAAATAGATTTTTTTTTTACATTTTCTCTTTTATTATGAAGTTGGATAACATTCATGCACGAACTTTTCTCTTATATGATTGATGATTCAATAATAAAAATTATATGCCCTTTTGCGATTCTACCATTACACGACTTTTTAAAGAATTTTTATCCTAGAAAGTTGTTGTGTTGTGTGCTACTGATTCATTATAATAATTATCTAAATCTTGGATGCAATGCGTGTGCAGCGTGTTTGCATATTAACTACAGCGCATATTTTGTTTGACACTGCTGAGTGAGCACACAATAATGCTTGCAGTATAGCCCAACGCATTCTACTTTAATGCTCCTCTTGTTCATATTATTATTTCCTGTACCAACAGAAGAAAAAAACTTAAAACTTTAAGAATTGCTTGAGGTAAACAAGCAACGGTGCGTGGCATGGTGCTGGAAGTGAATCGCAAGAAGAAGGGAAAAGGAAGTGGAAAGAAGTTGGGTGGAAATAGTAAGTAGAAAGAAAAGAATAAGAAGTTGGAGAGAGGGAGTCAGAAGAAAAAGTAGGAATGAAGGGAAACTAACCATGAAAGGGAGAAGCAACGAGCGAAGAAGATGAGGATGAAAGCAGATCATTAGCTCTGGGAGCATACACTCAGCTCTGGTTATTTCATACAGTTTCCATACAAAATAGCTAATACTACTAACTATACCTTCTAAAAACTTAATACTTTCCTCCTCGTCTACT
Source organism: Willowsia nigromaculata (assembly GCA_034700605.1). Taxonomy (NCBI): domain Eukaryota; kingdom Metazoa; phylum Arthropoda; class Collembola; order Entomobryomorpha; family Entomobryidae; genus Willowsia; species Willowsia nigromaculata. Next base: position 27,150 of record JAQIXX010000788.1, read on the forward strand.
TTTAATACTATGTATGTATGTAGGCGGTATAAATATAGGTAAATACACAAGCCGTCATTATCAACAACTTTGTTATTATTACACAACAAGCAAGGGAGCACCCAACGTGTACAAGATTATTACTTTGGAATGCAAAATGCAACGCATGCATACAACAGCAGCAGTCATCATTTAATGCCTCTACTAACTACCCCGTGTTACAACAAACCGTCGTAATGATGCAAGTCAGAGAATGAAGGGATGCGCTCAGAGAAGGTAAAATTTGTGTACAGTACAGAGGGAAACATGTAATAATGTTGCGATATAAACTCTTGGCTGAATAAGTAGATGGGAAGTTGCATCTTGTATGGTATCATATTAAAGAACATCCCTTTTTCTCACGTGGATGCAGCCGAATAAAGAATGTGAGGGAGGCTGAAAGAGAGATGTTGTTGAGCTCTTTTGTCGATCTTCCCGATGATGAGGAAAAAGGATGACGATCATGATGATTATGCGTCTACTACTTGTCTCGTCTACACCACTGCATTCTCCACTGACAGGATCGGCCTGTTTGTGTTTGTATAATATTAATAATCATAAAAAGTCCAACCACGCCAACATAGAATGAACAACAGGGAGCCAGCATCTTACAACAATGTATATGGATGAAACTAGGTAAGCTTGGATGGTGCAATATCTGAATTGTAATAATATTATATATATTTGGTAAGAGAAAATGTATGTATATTTTTTCATGTTATGCATGACGCATCTCAAGTAACAACTTTTTGCAACTCTTGGGCTGAACAGTTGCTTTTGTACTAACAACAACATGTTTTTTCTTCTTCTCCTTCACTTCCGCTTTTATCCCAAGAACATATAATAAGTAAGCAAAGTACATCCGTCGTGCTCAAGAAGACGATGTTTTTTATCCATAAAATTACTAGTTCTTACGCACATAAGAAGAAGCACGCAGTGTAAAAGCCGGATCAGGAAAAATAAATTCTTTCCGAGTTGGCTGGGTTGGGTGCGACTAGAGAGAGACTTTTAAAATAGTATGTAAAAAAGAGGAAGTGGATGAAAACGCACAAGTTTTTAAAGTACTTACAGATATGGCAGCATCAGCAAACAGGCATGTTAAAGGTAAGTCATGCATAACTAACTGGAGAGTATATTGCTGGCTTTGTAAAGATGAAGGGAGTATTATGATTATGACACTAAAAAAGAGTGCAGTAGTATAGGAGCAGCAGTGCATAGTGCACTTTCTTCTCAAATATATTTTTTGTAATGTGTACTTAGGCTGATTATGACTTTCTTTCCCTTCGCTTCTTTTCTAACAAGTCGTTGTCGTCTCGGTCTCTTTTTTCTCCTGCTTACTTCTCTTCTCGATTATTATTACGGCTGCTGTTCCTCTTTTTGGATAAAGTGCATTAGCTTTTTTTGTGCATGCATTTTTATATGGTAAAGGCGTGTAAAAGAAGAGACGCACCACTACGCACACAATCATCGTCTCATTTTCTATTTCCTTCTTTTGTGTCGATATATTTATGATAAGGATGTAGTAATAATAATGCATTTTGTACCCACACAGTGCTTCTTCCAGCTGGAATTTAGTAACATGGTTTGTTAGATGAGTGGGGTTGTGCTGGATTCTATCCAGAAGAAACCTCTTTTTACTATTGTGTACTGTTGCATTGGACATTTTATGTAGAACTGCTCACGACAAGTGAAGTAACTGTACAATATGAGGTTTAGAATAGGAGTATAGCACCCTGAAGAGTCCTTCCAAAGCAGCACAATACACTTAAATTTTGATACCAGTTAGTGCTACTCTTGTGCGTTTTGTGTGTGAGAATTTTCCAAGTTTTTTTCTGTGTAAGCAATTTTTAATGGAATGGTTATGACTGCATAACACACAACATCGTTTGTAGTCATCATCATTATCAACATCATATGAGTAAGGGCCATTGAAATTTATGGATGGATAATGTGAATACTTATGGAAGTGCACACATCACACATTTTTGATGATATTCCTTCATGGCTACAAACACTATTTGAACAGACGATTGACTACCATAGTGTACAACAAACGACTGGTTGTAGTAGAAATATAAATGTGAGGGTGGAGCCGCGTGGAAAAATGTAAACAAAAAGGGACGCCTATGTACGTTTGTGTAACTTACCATTACATTAGTTTTGGTATTTACATAAGAGGAGTCATTTTATTATTTGGTGGAGTGCTAGATTTTTTGGACACACATGGAACCGTGTGACTTGCCAACTGAAACAATAACGATGTCCATGTCGTGGTAAGTAATAGAAAAGCATGACTACAATTTGCTGGTTGATTTGATATATGATTCGATCAAGTAGTTGTAAGAAGTAATTTTCCAACATATAAAAAAACAGCATGCACCTTCTTGCTGGCAAGTTGTCTTGCAATCAGAGAGTAATAATAAGCACACTCATCTAAAATATATTATCATTATCACATAACATCTCTCCTCATGAATACGGAATTTAAAGGCTTTCTTGAACGATTGTGCCTTTGCAGCGTCACATTCTATTGTGTGGGGAGAGGACTTGGTTTTTCATGCTTTATTTGGTTTCAATGTGGAAAAAAGGCATGAATGAAAAATTATCGTGTCCAGACACGCTCAGCTCATACAAGAGCAATGAAACGTCTATAAATATTAACCTTATCGCTGCTTTACCAACAAAAATGATGCATTAAATCAACTACTTAAAGCATGTACATGAAGTCAAACTAGCATGCGTAATATGCAGACAATGAAGCTTATAAAAACCTAACAAAAGCGAAAAAGGTAGCTCAAAGAAAATGGATGGAGAAAATGTTCGTAAAAGATGTCCAACTTTCTGCTGCTGCAACTACAAAAAAATGGTTTTTCTCCTTTCGAAACAGTTTTGTCAAGTAATTTACAGCATTCAACCTGACACCCACACAAACAGAGGAGAAAATTTAATTCACACTTGCATTCGAACAGAGAAACAACTCAACAGTTTACATGGAAGGTTACTCAAAATTCATGAGAATAGAAGCAAGAAAAGTTTTCTCATACGTAGTCTGGTTGTACACGAAACATGCATTTTTTAACATTGAAAAAAGAAACCGGTCGATGAAATCCAAGAAATAATAATATTTCTCCAGAAGCCCGTTCGTTCCACTCCAGTCAGTTGTGTAGTAGTATAATGACTCAAACAAAGTGGGAGACCCAGAGTTAAATGGAAAACCAAGGCCTAGGCCAACAAAATGAGTTGGTCGACACTACTACCAAATGCATGCATACCTAGTACTTGGAATTTATATTGGGTTAGGGTGGAACAATTCTGGAGAACACACTGAGCATGGAACATGATTCACATATTCGCATCCACTCATGCCTACATACGCACAAATGTCATGGAATATATGGTGTGGGGAACAATCAACCCTCCTTGCCAGCTCATAGGCATAAATACTCACGTTTCTAAAAAGTTCTTATCTCCTCTACGCATTCTCTCTACATTACGACTTGGAGTGAAACCTCTGGAGTTGGATATAATATAATATTCCTCCGCATAACTTTTCTCATACCACATCGTAATATTCCATAACTAACTGCATATTTTTTGAGAATGCGTGAAGCTTAAAAGGGGAATGGTGCGTTGTGGTAGTGGCGAGCTGCACAAAACAGAACTTTTGTTGTATTTTTTTCTCATTCTGTCTTCTTCCTTGTCTGCCTGTCAGACGGACAGACAGACAGACAGGCCTGTGTATCGAATCTGAGTATAAAAAGACCCGCAGCAGTAAAAGTAAAGCAGGGCAAGGAACACAATGGGTTTTTGGAGCTTATACCACCTTTGTATTTTTGTAGATTTCAAACAAGGGTACAATAATGCATAATGCACACATCCAGTCAAGTTCACCATTCACCCTATACACGGAAATTTTTGTGAGCAATGCAATGTCCATAATGTTATCCATCATCCTGCAAACAAACCATACCAAAGTTTGAACAAAGTTGTAATTCAGTCACCCACCCTCGAAAGTTTGTAACTGTATCGCAAACTCACATTCGTGGGACCCAACCACCGATATGTACTGCATATTTCATTGGTAAATTACACGTTATAAGAAATATCACTACAAATTTTCTTTGTAAGCCTTTTTTTAAACAATGAAATATTAGATATTATATACAGAGCAACAACAAAGAATGTATTGAAGATTTTGATGGCGGATTCATAAAAATACAGCAAATTGCCTGCCTAGATCGTTACTGCTGTCAGCAGATGAGTTGTATTTCATTCTCTGTTTACTTTATAAGTCCCTTGCTTGTCTTACTTTTTGAAACTTGAGTACAGACTCGACACTCGCTTCCTACTCATCTTACAATGTATCCTCAAATGCATGCATTTTTCACAAAAAGTTATTTCCTAGTTTGCAATGCAATCCTGCAATAAGCAATGTAAAAGCAGTAAAAAAGGATTCTTTTTGTGGAGGTTTCTTCCAGTGAAAAACGTAAAAGATGAGTAAAAAGGATGAAAATGGTGTATTCATCGAAATAAAGAGAGTATTCTACTAAAGAGAGGAGACACCGGCAAGCCAGTAAAGATAAGGATCCAACTTCCACTGAAATCGACGAGGATAGTGAAACTACATGGTTCAAGAGGTTCAGAGGAGAAGAGTTGAAATTCTCCATTATTTTCTTTGCCTTGCATGTTTGCACTTCTCTCTGGGTATGCATTCTTGCAGCCGCGGTCTAGGTCTACGGAGAAAGAACAAAGTAAGATGCAAAAAAAGTATGGCTGCACTTGATATTCTTATTGAAAGAGAAAAAAGTCTATATATACCAACCAGCCTAACCTTAAAAGCTCAACAGCAATGCACACATACACAATCACCAGTTTTTTAATACGATCGTGCGTGTATGCCTGAGTATTTCACACTTTTTGTGGTAGTGGTGATGGTGGTGGCGGTGTGACTTCAGAGTATACAAAAGAGGCTGACTACTACTTCGTCTCCTCTATCACTCATTCTCTCCCCAACACACACACAGAGAGTTTCCCAAGAAGATTTTCTGTTATCATGATCATCGTCAAAGTTAAATGCAAGACCATATAGGTAATACTCTACTCAGCAGCAAGCAGCATTCACACTACTTCTCTCAGAGTTTCACAACTTTTTGGTTAGACATGGATGGTTAAAATGAAAGAGAAACAGAGTCTCTGGGTTTCATACAAAGTGCAGGCATAGCTAAAAGTGGTTGCTTGTGTATGTAATGTTTCGACTAGTCTCTGGTCTGGCAGTCGTGTGCTGACTGTGCATGCATTCTGCTGTGTTTTTCCTTTCCTCTCCCCTCGTCTTTTTCAATACGACGTGTTTTCTCCTATGCACTCGCATGGTCTGGGATGCTCAATAATCACCAGAAAAAAAACTTTTGTGAGAAGAGTTAAAGTTGTGTGTTTGCAAGCTCAAGCAAACGCATGATTTTTTCCCTTCTGTTGCTGCCTTTGTGCGTAGTAAAAAAGCAAGGCAAGTGTTATTGTTATTATGACTGTCTGCAGCCTGCATGGGATCTCTCTGGATCTCTGAGATCTTTCCAAGTTGGTTGTTGTTTTCGATGTGGGGAATCACCTGGGTCTCCAAGAAGAAAGCATAGTGCATAGAGACCATACTACTTTACTAGGACAGGCCATGGAAAAACTTAACAGGATCGCATCATCATCATCATCGCTGTAGAATAAACAAGGGGTTGCTCCTCATGCATCTTCTCCAGTTTTCCAGCAGAAGTTGACTGTGAGCCATCATCAGCAGCAACACGAGAGTAGAGTCTTGCTGTGTCTGCTGAGTGAGTGGATATATACGCAAGTTTCTGCGTACACAACTAAAGGAGCTTGATGAAAATGTAGAGATGATCACTTTCATTATTTGCTGCGTGCACGGGGAAAAGAAAATTGTAACCTTTCTTGTTACTCATTTCTGTTGTGATTATCGCAGCAATGTTTAGTCAGTCAGTAGTCAGCTTGTCTACTGTATTTTAAAGTGGAAAAGACGGAAACATAAAAAGAACGTTGTGAAAAAAAACTTTGTTGAAAGTTGGTTTAAAAGTGAGTAAACTGAATTTTTGTGCACATTCATGTGTAAAGATACTTTGTGTTGTAAGTGCGTGTACGCATTTTTATACATCCCAAAAATCTCTGACTCTGACAGACTCATTTTTTGAGATGATGACGGTTTTACGATAGTTGTTGCCAGTTGCCATTTGTTCCAGAGGATACGCACAGTAATTGCTTGTCTATATTCAAACTACTTCTGTTACGCTGCCGGTGTTTTTTCTGCTATCCAGCAAGCTTTATCCAGTTCTGCACTGTTGGACGGAGAAAAAAAATCACGAAGAAAGGCATTCATTGTAAGTGACATGTCATATGTGTAAGGTCTCTAGTTCTGATGCTTGTGGTCATGTTGAATTTTATTCAACAATTCATGTATTCAATATAAATGTGAAGATTTTTGAAACACTGCTGCTTTTGACTTGACTCAAGAGAGAGTGCGTTTGGTAGACAACAAAGCATGATAATAAAAGTGTCAGCGCTACTATTCCTAGTGTGAGAACAAGAAGACAACGAAATTCAAACGAGATACGACCAAGAAATTGATCTGCTCTTCTTCAGATGTAAAAACTTTTTTTTTTCTGGAGAAGGAATAGTGCATTGGAATTCTTCTTTTGACATGACGGTAATAAACAAAAAATGAAAAGAATAATTTCTCATCTCGTTGTATGTTGCTTATTTTTCATTTCAAGATGACAGTGAGACACTGACACTACTTTATTCACATGAAAATATATACATTATGTAGGATGTAGTGACAGAATGATTTTTATTTTTGTTCTCGTATACATTTCATCTTGGAAAGCAGAGTAGGAGGTTTCTGTCTACAGATAAATAAGCTAGTGTTAAAATGATGTAGAGATAGCTGCTGCTTCAGTTGCTCAAACTCTGATTGTCAGTCTTATCCTAGAATTTAAGACTGCTAATTATACCACACTTGCAAAGATTCCATTCACAACGCCACCACAACAAAATACTATGGAATAGACACACAGAGAATGGTTTAAGAAATTCATTCTGTCTCTATCCATCCATGACTCAATGAAACAAAAACTGTTGTACTTTATCGCTTTTTATCATTGCCAATGCCAAGAAAGACAGTAAAATACACACACCACCAACAACAAACAATAGCAGCATCAAAAACAAAAGTGACATTACCATTTGTATTACATGGAATATGGAGTGTGTGCCTATATGCATATTCTATATCTACATTTTATACAAGCACATAAAGACAAAGCAATTTATTTCCATCCAGTGATGGTGACGACGACGATCATGATGATGATGCCAGAACTATTTTAGCTCGCATAGTCCTGTGGGAATATTTTTGGCAACTTGCTCATAAACATTTTGTAGAGTAAAAAGGGACAGACAAAGTGCAAGATAACACTAAAGAGAGCGTCGTCGTACACGAAATTGAGCCATAGGAAATAATATATGCTTATTTGTTTGAGGCTTCTACACACTTATACCCAAACTGATAGAGATCATTGCGGAACAACATGGAGGAAAATAGTTCTCCAGAAAATATAAACTCTTGTCCTGTCATTAGGACTATCGTATAACAAATGTACGAACTTGTGGTTCCATGGCTTGCTAGGATGCATGTTACTCAACATGTGAACTGCTCTCTGGGTTGACGGTTATTACATACATTGCATGTGTTGCTGTCAGTTATTTTCGTATATTCTAAATACTAGATTGAGGAAAGCTATTTTGTAAGCCCAGTTGTCTGATAGCATTTTATCCTAGTTTGGCTCAGATATATTTATGAATGCGTAAATTATTATGCATAATATGTATCTAGAATTATATGTGGTTTGTTGTTGTTCCACGCAATTCATTACACATTTCTCAATGCATTTTCGTGTACACGCAGTAGTAGCAGTTGTCATTTTCCCTGAGGAAATTTCTTGCAGTTTTTACAGCCACTCCTGCTGCCACGCATCATATCAGATTTTCTCTCTCACTCTTTTGCCAATAATAGCTCCCAAGTGATACACAAATAAGCCATCATACTCATCATCTTTGCCACCTGGAACGACCCAAACATTCTCACACAACAACACAAACACTCTCACACACGTACAAACGCATGCATTATCATCAACAGTGCATGATAGGATGTAGGAAATGATATGCGTGAGTGTGTGAGTGGTGGAACGTGCAAAGAGCGAGATTCTCTTTTTACGTCACCGTAAATCAAATCAAAATAGAAACGAGAGTAGTAATCAAAGGAGACACACAAGAATATATAAATGCTTTGGCTAGTATACGAAGAGGAATTGAAAAATTGCATTATAGGAATGCGTGTCTGAGGAGCCTGTGGAGCAACAACAATAATCGTAACGTAATAATAATAATGACAATTTGGAGAAGTAAAATGTAATGTTGCATTCTACAAAAGTATTCAGCTAGGAGTGATCTTACACGTCAAAAGCTCACATTTCCTCTTTGAATACATAAAATACGACATATTCATACTTGTTGTTTCTTCTGCATTAATTCACACAGAAAAAAGAGCCATAGGTAGAGAAGCATCGTAAATTATGGAAAATGTGAAATGCACGACCACGTTTTTACAAACTTTATGATGAGTTATGAACCTGATATCTGATAAGATGGAAGACGTCTGTAAAACTAGAATAGAAATGTGCATATACATTAAAATGCATCTTTATTATGTTATCCAGTCACAAAAATCGGAGTAAAAATGATACTTTCCATTTGCACGTTTGGTTCGAGTTGCCTACTTGTATGCGAAAAGGAGAGACAAAAATACATGACAGTTAGCTGCTCATGCATACATAATTGTGTTATAATATCTGGTGCATGATGATGCACATTGAAAATAGCTACACGCATTATCTTTCAACCCATCTCCAATTTCATTTTTGATACTTTTTTTGTTCTCGGCGTGTTCTATCTCTCCCTTTACACTTGTTTTCACACGAATGATTCCACCCCTAAAATATTCCCATCGTGTTTCTTTTGACTCACGATGACAATTACCTATGCCCTCAAGCTTGCTATACAAATCTTAGCGATGAATTTTGAAATCATTCAGTCTAAGTTTTAAGTGTAAACTAATGTTACATCGTATCTTACACTAAATAAATGTAGACCCTTTGTGTCACTTGAGCGAGTAGTTCCTCTTAAGTCAATTTTCGTTCCAATAATTTTCTTAGTCTCCAAACTACTGGAAACAGATCAACATTTGTGTAATACGCTTTTATTTGTGTTTTGCTTGTGCCATTCCAACAGTAAAACAGAAAATGAAAGCTGCTACCACCCACCGAAACCTCAGCGTCATCGTTTTCACCCAATGTCACAGTGGGAGGAACATGAAACAAGCACAAAATGTACTTTTCAACATGCACACTGTAAAGTATCGGTTTAGTAGATAAAGTAGAAAAGTTCAAAATAAGAATGCGTGAATATTATTTAAGATGAAAATACAAACTACTTTGCATAAATGAAAATTAGTACAAAAGTTGTTTGTATGCGTAGCGTATCACAGTGCAAGTCGTTTATTACGCATTGTGTCAATCTTATTCTGATGTTTTCTGTACATGCGTGTGTTTTAGATACTATTCAGGTTTTCTCTTTTAAAGCTTGTCACGGTTTTAGGTGTCATTTTGTCATTATGTCACACGGGCATGGTTTGATAAGTACGTAAAATGATAGCCGCAATAGTTATAATTTGCATAATATTGAAAACGCTCGGGTTCTAGTACGCTTCTCTGTTGGTGTTCTTTCACTTTGGGTAGCTAAACTCCAGCGAGAAAATTTCTCTACTTTCAGGCCTTTCAAATGCAGAAGACGCTTTACTGTTTGGTATTGAATAGAATACATTAATTTTATGACCGCGAGCGTGGCAGACAAATAGACAACCAGCAGGTCTGCGAAAAACGTGCATTGGTTTGGGTTCAACCATTTCGTTCATGTGGTTCAACCTTTTGTGGTAGTGTGTGAGTTGACTTTACTCTGCTAAAGCGTATATATAGTGTGTAGTGAATCAAATGAAATGGCTATCATTATTAATATGCATCCTCCATCTTAGAGTTTCCAGTTTAACTTGGCCTACGACATTTTACAGCCTTTCAGGCAAGGTTACTGTAGAAAACACTATTGTATTCGAGACAGTGAAACGAGCATGACGAAGAAAAGTAGAATTGCCAGTGGAATAGAATGTATATTCAGAAGAGTGCCATGCCATGCCACCCAGAAGAACTATCACCCAATTTAATATTCATTTTCTTTATTACCCCTATAATCTAGATTCAGGAGGATGCTCACCACCTGAGGCTAAAGACACACAGTATGCAAGCCAATCTGGAAAACAAAGACGGATAATAGGATTCATCCCATTCTCGTTTGCGAGATCGGGTTTTTCAACTCGGCTAATCTTTTTTCTCTGTTTCTCCAGTGAATAGAGTCGTTTTCAACTTCTTAAAACTTCCACTTCAAATTGGATACGTCCGTGTGAACGGAACGCGTAGTGCGTATTTATTAAACAGACGCAACATCTTCGTCCATTGTCCTCTTCGTTTTGTTACCCCATTTGTGTCTATGTAACTAATTCAAAACAAGGTGGTGGGACTCAAGAAGGGTCCCCTAAATTGCCCATTATGACTATTACATCAAGCAAACGCATAAATAGAAGATGGGGCATCAAAGCAACGACTCTAGTAGAAGAAGGTGTGCTAAATAGAAGATGAGCTCAAGAGATTCACCGCTCTACGCATTTCATCTTGAAACCTATAACCTTCAGGAGAAAGGGTCCATTTTGAAAAAAAAAAAACTTTCAGAGACAGACATCGTTTTTTAGGAGGAGAATGGGAATATTGTACCATTTTATTTCCTCAGTTTAACAAGTAACTTTTGCATTATTAGTTGGCATTATTATCATTATATTTGCCTACTACTTGGTTAACTGGTGTACCATCATTATAGTCGTGGTCGTCGTCACATGCTTCTACTTTGGGAGAACGCACATATTGCAGTTAGCAGAGGCAAAGCGAAAACAGAAGAAAAAAACTTATTCGTTTTTCGTGTGGTTCAGTGTCTCTCTAGTATCCATATAGTTTGTTGTTGAACAAACGGATTTTATGACTATTGTCTGACTTTCCCTTCGTTTTACTCACATTTTGGTTATCCTCAAGAGAGTAGTCCCAATGCTAATAAAAGTTTACGAAGTTGGTTAAAATGTATGGAACTGCTAAATAAGAATCCCTGTTTCTCCGACACCATCAACTGCAACAACAGTTGTTATTCCCTCAACTTTAACATTAAGACTTTGCTTCTGGCGATGATGCTCCTATGCATATGACTTGGATTGGATGAGATGGGGAAAACGGCGTCGCCAGAACTGATTGCTACAGTAAAGACGGGGTCAGATTTGGTTCTTTAGGAAAAAAGAAGAATCATTTTAGAGTTTGTGTGTAAGGTGCGGTTATTTCGGTACCTATATGTGTATGCAATGATGAGATTTTGACTTTTTTACCCTCGAAGAAAAAAAGTAACAGTTTAATTTGCTGAGCTCAGCAGCATTTTGAAAATCATTGGATTATTTTGGTGTGTTGGTTGAGTGCGATAAAATACCCACAACCCTGAGGACACATATAGGAAGCATTGTTCCCCAAGATTATTTTCCTCTCTCAAGATTTACTCCTCCGCTTAAAATTCGCTCTGGGACGCATACATACTTACGTACGTACTTACTTGTGTTTGCGTAAAGAGGAATAACGAAATGGAATGAAAACAAGAAGAAACTTGTCTGTAAGCAAACATTTCGACTTTTTTGTTTTTCCTCATCAAGGACTTGTTATAAAATAACATCTTCAACTTGATCACATGCTAATCAAGATTTCAGAGTGAGAATTGACAAACTTTTTATATTGAATTTGACAACCACGTTGTGTCTACAAACTCAAAAAGATAAATTAAATTTGTAAATAAAAGAACATTACAAATCTTTCGTATGACAGTTTTTTTCGAATTACAATTTTCATTGAAATCAAGTTATTATACCACCACAAAGAGTTGTGAAGACTGTCATTGTGGTCCACCCACACACATTTCCATATAATTACGATAGAACAACAAATTTTCAGTAATGATAAATCCATTTTCAATATCAATAAAAATAAGCAAATAGTAAATCAAGATAATCAGGAAGTGCGTGGTCGCACCAAATAGTGTTTTTATTAATATTAATGCAGAGTAACACAAATATGAGATCATCGATTTATTGAATTTTGTCCAAGAAGGACATAATAAGCCATTATTTCACTCTATAGGTCGTAAACTATCTATTGGCATATGAACTAACTCTATGCCTTCTAGTTACAGTAGGCAAATTATTTCTTCCTGTCTGCCAAAAGTGAATATACAAATCTCTCTATAGTTCAAGTGCTAAGAATAACAACTATTGAAAAACTAACGTCATCCTCCTATTTCTTATCTTAACAAAAGATTTGTCGAACTGTTAAACAGAATCTTGCGTTTCTTTTTCGAATCCCGATCAACTTCAGACCTCCCACCACACTCAAACAGAAGATTCGATGTCATCGTCAACCTGATCCTTCGGCTAGAGATTGCAATCGTCATCATCATCAACTGCTCTATCAACCCGTATAGCGTATCACGTCATTCCATTGAGATTCTTCTGCCTTCTAATTCTCTCGTTGACGATCAAAAATAGCACAGGAACTACACAATACTGAAATCGACACTGAATAGATTTTACAAGCAAATATCTTACTTCAAACGAAGGAAGGAAGAAAGTAAACTGAGAAGAGAAACGAAAAATTATACACAGCTACAAAAATGATCGGAGCCATAAAGCGTCGCTGGAAGTCGAAAAAGTAAGTGTGAAAAAGTTTTATTATAGCTTTGATTCTTATTGCACTATATGCATGTAATAGCAGGAAAACGCAATGTGTTTTATGGTTGTGCTGTACGTTAAGCTAAGAAAAAGTAAGAAAATAAAGAAAAATGAGAAGAAGAAAACGCAAACTATTTTTTGTCTCCATATATCCGCGTTAAATATGGGTGTGCACTGTAATAAGTAGGAAACGACGAACAAGGTGGTGGAAAGAAATTCATGGTCATGATGCCAAAAAGGTTTTCACTCGCATTTTCAACTAATGCCATTTTCATTTCGCTAACAAGGTATATTGCAACGATATTGTTTCGGTGCGGTGCGTGGTTTAAAAAGGGTGACTTGACGGTGGCAACAGAACCAGCCAGGCAGAAAGAATTTTTTGCAACGCAATATTACCAATGTGTAGTTTTTTTCTCCTGTAGAAGTTACACCTTTTCACTTCATTTTTGGCTTTCCTTAGGAAAAAAGTGGCTGTAATTCTAGAATACAGTATGGTATTACAGTCTTCTCTCGTATTGGAAACAACAACTCTCATTTTCTTGACAGGTTAAGTAGGCAGTGCAACCGATAAATTACGTGAGCAATGAGAGAGAAAAAACGCACATAAAAAAGTCTTCATTGCTTTTTACTTTCTCTTTTCTATTCATTCTCTTGCCGTGTAAATGTAGTTATGTGTATACGTTCATTGCGTTTGCAAACATTGTATCATTAATATCGCTAGCAAGAGTCCAAACAGTAGAGAGGAGTTAGGTCGATCATATTTTTTCTTCTTAGGTTTTAAAAGCCGGGTGCTATAATCCACTAAATGGACTTGGCTAAGTATTCCATATTACATTATTAGCTAAAAAAAACTGCTGACTCTGTATTGTACGCACTTTGGGTAGTAACATAAACTACAATGGATGTCCGGTTTTTTACGCTCATTCTCCTCATGCGAAGGTAGAAGACTTGCATTTGAGAAGGAAAAATGAAAGAAAATGAGTGGAAATGGCAAGAAGCTACGCAAGTTCAAAGTTGGCTTCTACAAGACTCCGCGTCGTTATGCTATGCTGTGTGTGTTTGTGTATGAGTCATTTAGGAATTTAGACTTTAGTGAATTCCATTGTGTTCTCTAGTTCATTGAATTACATGAGCATTTTGCAGACTCGAAATTTTTCAAATGTTTAAATGAAATGTTAATAAAAATGTTTCTACTAATGTCTGCCTTTCTGGGATTGCACTGTTGTAAATTATTACGACACGCACGCACACACATACACAGTAATAAATTAGAATGAGAAACGGAAATAAATTATTTTACTTATTGGATTTTGCATGGAAAAGCGAAGATAAATGTGCAGAGGTTTTTTAACGTTTATATCAAACTCACCACGCCATAGTCAGCAACAACACCTACTTGTACTTCCTCCTCTGCTGTCAATATTACTTTGTTCCTGCTAAAACAAAAAGAAAGAGTAGGAAGCAGAAATAAAATATCGTTTGTTGGAGAACAAACCCAACGGAATGCTATGCTTATTGCTTTTGTCTTAAAAACAGAAGATTTGCACATCATAATCTCGTAAATGCTTTTACGGCGAAAATTGCAAGGGTTGCATTTACAAACTTTTCTTTGGGTTTAAAACAAATTGTGTTTTTCGTTTGCGTTGGCAAATGCCGTCATGCCATATACATACCACCACGCAACGACGCAACTCTGGTTTTTACTAGGCTCTTGACATCCCACTTTTAACGTTACCGAATAACACACTCTCTAACAATCTTTTATTTAAAAAGATGATACAATTTTGCCTAACAAGCATTGCTTTGCAATAAATGCTCCGGTCGTAAAAGACGAAACAAACTCTTTTTAAAACCTTCCTTTTTTTCTCTCGTGGGTTTACGTTTCTTATTTGCAATGTGTCTGATTGTTATGTATTTAGAGCAGGCACATGCTAGCAAAAAACATAACTTCCGCATTATAAACTTTTTTTTCTTGCATATTTCTATTCATTTAAAGTTTTGTCATGTTTTGCGTGTTTGCCACATCAAGGTAAGTAGGTAGAACAGTATTGTGTGATAAAAAACCATAAATATCATCATATCTCAAGTTTTAAATGAATTCTTCTTGGAAAACTATATAGAACAGCTGCAAAAGGCGTGCATGTAACGGGACGGAATCATCATTCATAATGTCTCGCTCAAAATTCTTAGCAGCAGAAAGATGAAGAAATGACGATTTAAAAGGAAAACACGGAGAAAGAATATCTTTCGTGTTACTTCCTTTTAAATATGAATTTTTAAAATAAAAAAAACAAGGATGATACCAAAAAAAGTATTTTGGCTTGCTTGATTATAAATATTTGCAAATACGCGCGATGATTTTGCTTGAAAAAGTTGGTTCGTTGTACGTTCTATCTCTTCTTTTCTACTTAGCTTCTTCTCCCGATCCCATCTTAAGTTATGATGATCATAGCTTTTCTTGCCTTTAAAAGGCGGAACACCCTTTTCCTTTGAAATGGAAGCATGCATGGTGTTTAGCTAATACTTTCCTTTATTCATGTCAAGCTTTTTAAGTGAAAAGTTATTATGGTACTGACGATGATACAGTTTTTTTCTACTGGACTTATGACCTGTTCCGCATACTTTTTAAGGAAAATTCATTGAGAATTTCTCCATTAATTCTACATTTTCGCCGAGCGAAGCTTAGTAAAAGAGATACAAAAAATAAGGAAGAAGTACTTGAGCAGCGAAAAAGTTGCCAAAAGCAAAAAAAAAGTGTAGATACGAAAGTTTTAAAATTCCGTAAGGATTGTTTCGTTGGTTTGGGAGTGCAAAAACGAAGAGACCAACCGCCAACATGTGCCCGATGATGGTGGTGCTGGTGGTAAAAAAAGTTAACTTGGTTTAAAAACAATTTATGTGCCACTCTTGTTTAGAGATCATTAAGGAGCAGAACATTTGAGAGGAAAAAACCAACCATTTTAAAGTTCCTTATTGGGCATATATCCAGTAAAATGCATGTACATGGCATAACCATAATTTAAAATGGCAAAGGCGGAGAGAGAAGCATAATGTGCGATTTTATTTCTTCTGGAAAATAAAATTCAACAGAGTTAAAAGGAGAAAGAAAGGAAATGGCTACTTAACAGCCTTTACTGTTTCCTCTGAGCAGGCATTTAATGCTTAAGCACTAGGACACACACAAACGTGCATTTATCACTCGTTCGGCAACGGCTCTTGGCGCTTTGCAGACGAATTTTCAGAGTAAAATTATGTCCTTTTTTGCCTATCGAGTAGTGTGTTGAAAGGGCAACAGCAAAGAAGTTCTTTTTATTGCTAACTCTTTTATGTCTCCATATTCTTCTTGAGCCTTCAAGATTTCTGCATGATTGGCTAAATAGAATGATGAAAAGTGTGTCAGACAATTCCATTACGATGAATTTTATATGGTAAGTGAGTTTCGCTTGCCGCCATGAGTTTGTTATGAAAGATGGCCATAAAGAAAGCATAAAATTTGGCTTATAGCAAACCAGATGTAATATGCGAATTATTGAAGTTAAATGTGACTTTTGATATTGACTTATCCTCTTTGTAAGTTACTTGTCGCTAGCTTTCCCAATGTGCAAGAACGGATTACAAAAGTTCATAAATCCAATCACAAAACGAAGTGTGTGACTCGTCGTATGTAAGTCCATATAGCGTAATAATTTCGGCGAAATTTTGGAGAAAAGTTGCAGAAAATGTTTTTATCATACAAAAAAGTAAAGGATGTGAACAAAGAGACAAAAAATGACGATGGCATGATTTTAGTAATAGTGGTATAAAAGGTACTTCCTGAGGATTGTGTAGATCGTAGAAGAATTTTTTGCACATACACTGTACATATTGTGCACATTATAGACCTGTGCTCGCAGGCAACTCCAGAAGGGAACACAAGTTATGTGAATTACACTTTACTGAACAAACGTTCATTTCCCCGGAATGACCTGAATTGACTCTTGAGTCATGAGAAGGAATTTTTGGGAAACTATAGTTGACGGTGCAGATTATAATAACTTCCTCGAAAGCACACGAAATGTCGAAAATGTGTACACAGTGCTAACGAGAAGTCAACGAGGAAATTGAGTTTTCTTTTTTGCTCGGTGTTCTTAGATTAGATTTTATTTCTGTTTCAGTGAACTATTTCACAGGTTTGGGAGTTGCACGAACGTACCATTCTTTGTCCTCGCAAATTGGCGAATTTCCTTGGACAAGACGTGCATTTGATAACCTCAGATTTTTCTATTACCTCTATTGCATGTATAAATCGAAGCTCAAAAGATGTTTGGAATCCCGCATCGCCCAACTCATCAAAAAAGTACCAGTACCGGCAGCATAAAAGCTTCATCTCAGCGAAAGATAACAAAAGGTACAAAATAGTTGCTTGTATTCTAATCTGCCTGCGGTAAATATACAGCTATAAATAGTCGGCCTGTCAATTTCCCTGTATATGTCATTCATTGTTTTTTTTTTCAATTTATGATACAAGCATTGATAACCAATACGCTGCACAGTTTAAAAAGCCGGAATGCTTACCTCATATTGTTTAGTAAAAAATACAAGATTACGGTGTACATGCATTTAAAACAATTTAATTTTCTAGGCAGCAAGACAAAGCCACGATGATGATTAAAGAACAACAACTTCATAATATTCATGTCGACAAGTCTACAACAGGTTTAGCGCTCATCTATAAATAATTTCTTCATTACTTTGTCGGTCGGTGTCTCTATGAATAATGTATTGCCGTGCCACAATGGAAAGTTCACCATCGAGCAAAACAATTTTCATTCTGCTGGTCAGTCTTTAAAAAATACAATGCATACTTTTTCAAATTCGGCATAAATATTTATGAAAAATTTGCCGACTCTTCGGTCGCAGTATTGGTTTAAAGAGGTTATAGATGGTTTTATTATTTTGTTTCACTTTATAGATCAGCGATTATAATTTTGACCCGTTGAAAGGTTGAAACATGATATGTGTAATTTTCTAATCATTTGCATGTTAATTCAAAATAGGTTTTGATGCGCGTTTTAAAAATTATAGCTAAAAGCTGCTGGTGGTACTGTCATAAATAACAAGTTGGGATGTTACAATGTGAGCTTCAGTTAATTTAGAAGTTTCACGAACTTGGCGATTGAATTTATTTTGCTGTTACAGCTAATTATTATACTTTTAAGGTGCAAAAAGTAATCCGGCTCGTTGTAGTCTTCCTGTTGAACTTTGTAATTTTAACTGAAAGCATCAATCATCGAGAGAGGTCATCATTCTTTTGTGAAAATCACGGATTCTATTATTCACACCACACACAAGGTGAAAACCTAACGACATCCTTTTCTACGGAAATTTGAGCACAACATGTGATTTATTTTATTACTATTTACATGAAATTGTTAGAACTGCTCATAATTACTACTCATAGCTAAGACAATTTTGTTATGAATTACCATAATGCTTATGTACCTAATCAGGTAATAATGGTTATTTAAAATGCAGCTAAGTGAAAAATCTTCCACTTCAGTTTCCTTATGACAGAAATAAGTAGAAATGCATTCTAAGTTTTGCTTTAGTTTTGCTGCTTTAGGAAATTACAGAGTGGAAGTGTCCGTATAATGTAAGCTGATTGCTGATTTAAAAAACAAATTGGCAAGATATGTGTATAATTTTTATTGAATTCAATGCTGTTGGGACATGCAGCAAATATTTTAGTATGAAAAAGGCAAACGAACTTGGCAACGTGGTCCCAAAATATTTGATAGTATCTCTAACCCTCGCTTCAATTCTCAGATTGTTTCAAGAGCGCAACTGAAAAAGCGTAATCGATTTTTTGCTCTTATTATTCTGCTGAATTAAAACAAGTCTGTCAAGTACCAATAAAAATATGCTGGCGTTTCACAACTATTTGGGTGTATCATGATGACATGACAGAGAGATATGCTTGGTTCTTACCAAAGTATAAAATATGCGACTAGATTTTTGTCAACCCAGAGAACAAAGGGATTGGCACGCAAATAGGCCGGGTATGTGTGCATCTGTACACAAGTACCATACTGTCGTGGTTTTCTCTTGTGAAAAGCGACAAAAGTGACAGACATGTGTTACAAAGTTATGTGAGCAGAAAGTAATAAAATTATGGAAAATAAGCATAAAAGGGTAAAGAGAGAGGTCTATGGACCGAAAGTAAACCACACGCGCGTATTTTTTGATGGAATCTGCTTGCAAAATCTATTTCAATAATATCGCTACAAATTTTAAAAACCCAAAGTACACAAACTATAGAAATATGACTTGTTTGTGTGTAGTTGTGCGTGTGCAATAAATCTTTGCAAGTTTGGTGTGCCAGTTTCTATTGGAGGTATGGCTTATTGGCATTATATCTTGGTATCTTCAAGTTAAATATAAGTGTGATGCAGAAAGATTGAATATATAGGTTTTATGAAAGCTGGTGATTCTCGTGAATGATTACCCCTACAATTTTTATATTTATGTGGAAATCTTCATTCTCGACAGGTTTTAAGATTCAGGAAGCAGTTAAGGTTTTACCAAACACATAATGGTCCGCGTGTACTGTGCACACAGCTTCCATTACCAAATATTTTGGCTGAAATTATTTTAATATGGCATTTAGAAAGGTTTAAAAATGTGCAA
>JAQIXX010000789.1:0-46804 GCA_034700605.1 Willowsia nigromaculata
AATCTTGCCATCGAAAAAAATGCCAATTCGATGGCAAAAAAATCCCTTGCCGAGGCACAATTTTTATTTTCGATGGCAGATAATCCTCTTCCAAATGTAATATTTACCTGCACCTCCCGCCGTTGTGACAAAAAGTGATGTTATTCTCTGGGTCACAATGTGGACCAAATTCACAATATCGTCCGGGATGATTTTTTGCACAAACGCAAAAAAAGTCGCTGCAATACAGTGGATAATAGTAAAAGCTTATTAATAATCGTCCACTCAGCCCTTCCTTTACCAACTGAATTGCCGCAGCACAACTACATTATTGGCAGGTTTGTAGTGTCTTACGCAAGTAGGTATATTGCTAAGTTTTGCTTTTTACATTACATCGTTATCTTGATCTTCAAGAATGTATGAGAATATAGAGGTAAAACGAAAGAATTGACGCAGGCAATTCAGTTGGTTTTAGTTCTACTTTTTGAGTGCAAACTTACCTCCAATTATCTGCAAGATAGCAGTGCCCCAAATTGGAGCAATTTCTTGGATAGCAGGAATCATTCTTGGGCCCCAGTTTTTCTGGCACAATCTCGAAGGTAATGTTAAAGCCATACACATCGAATAGAAAACGATCCCTTGTTCTGTAATGATATCCATATAGTTCCGGAACGGTAATTTGAATTTCCAGATAGGGACAACTAGTCGACACGCGTAAAACATCATGCAATTTGTCGACATAGATTTCTGGGTGCATTTGATCGTCCGCCCGTCTGCACTCACGACGAATTCCTATTTTCCTTGTTTCTCTTTCATCGCAGAAGTTGTAGTCTGGTAGCTGAAAAAATTTGACCCCTCGACTAAGGTACATTTGCGTAAGATAAACGTTAATCTGTGAGTCATTCCCTAGGTCGGAAGCATCAATAATGAAGCTTTTGTTAAATGGTGTGGGAAATGGTTCGGGAAAGTTTGGAGTTGATATAACTCCATAATAGTAATTGCTCTGACTAGACTCTTTCCTCCCACGACTCACTCGGATTTCGTTTCTTTCGTGACATTGTTTTGAGGAGGCTGTTATGAGAAGTAAAAGTAGCTGGAGTACTGAAAGAAAATAAATCATCACAAATATGCAACCGCGTATCCTAAAGAGCTAACACAAGAACAGAGGGCTCCCAGCTACTAATGTACCTCCGATGTATTGTAAAAGTGAAGTAAGTGGTTATAGAGTTTGATGTAGGGAGTTTAGTAAAACAAAGGATCTTTTAGTCGTTTTGGCAGTAGTACTATTAGTGCAGTTGAAAGCAGTTGTGCTAATAGCTACGTATCCCCTGAAATTCTAAAAGCACAAGTCCTTGCAAAGACGCAAAATGACAGTCCATGTGTGGATCTTTTATATTGTAGCATTTTGGTAGAAGAGGACAACATGGGATGATTGCTTTCCCTTAAGTCCACTCTCTCGCCTTTTTAATTCAAGTCATTCTTCTTCTTTCTCCTTTTATGAAAATCCATAATCCTGTAAAAGAGAAGTAATGAGAACGCATTAGACACTCTGAACATTATACAGCTATAAGTTACAATAATTTAATAAACATTTCGCCATTCTCCCTTGACTTTTTGTTCCTTGTCCAGGAGGAATTTTGGGTGATAAAAAAGAAACAGAGAAGATGTGAGGCGTGTAATGTAATATCTACACTCGAGCTATTCCATTCTGATATCTCCGTACACAATCTTTGCCTGTACAAGTCGGCTCTAATTTGGGGTATGCGTTACATAGTGGGGAAAGTTGAGACTAGCAGCCGGCAGCCAACCAAAATTTTACTGAACGAGACACTTTTTTCCCCTAAAATGGGGATTTTATCTGATCGTGCCAAATGTTCTGTTTCATACCAAGAAAAGTTAATAAAAAATACTTTTCAGCACTTCAGCATATATCAAATTAAAAATGAAATATAATACTAACCCATAATTTATCAACTTCTCAGGCATTAAAATTGTATTTTAACAAGGAGGAAACCACACAATAACGATTTGATGTAGAAATTAGAAGCGTTAGTTTTCGATACGGATTTCGCATCGTATTTCATCACAACCAGGAAATCTGCAACATTTTTATTCAGTTGGCGTGCCTTTGAAGTAGCTTTTAATATCTTGTCTAGCGTCCATTAAAATATGAGCTACGCATGACATGAACACAATCAAAGATTTAGCCTAAATCATTTAGAATCTATTGTGTTTTGTGCTTAGCTGGAGAAAGTTGATCCGGTCGTGGCAGAACTTGTCTTTTTTGATGAACAAGCAAACAAGCAACGTTACTTATTTCATTAAAAGGATCAACTATAAAAACCTCCGGCAGCTAAACTAAGTTTCTACCCGATCTGTTCTCGATAGTTGAAAATTTAGATATGATAGCCAATAACCTCTTTGCACTCTAATATGTGCTTGGTGGCTATATGCGATAAGTTGGTTAAAGGTAATTCAACTCTTTTTGATTTGATAACCTGGCCTTGTTTTACATATGTTCTTCATACGCGCATCAACTTGGGTTCCAAAGTTCCAATACTTTACTTCAGTGTGCAACTCCTTCCTCATCAATAAGGTAACTTTTTATGTTTTATTTAAAACATAATATATACCTACCTTCATAGAGGATGGGAACTACTAAGGTCTAATCAACGTAATTCGTTTTGGTAATATTTTTTGATGGTAGTATAAATATATTAATGGGAAGCGTTTCAAAGAAAATTGCAGTTTTAGGCACAGCATTATGAAGTATTCTGTCAACTCAACTGGAAATAAGCTCAAATATCTGTAGAAAGGAGCTGTCTACATTGTCAAGCTAGTGGATAACTGTTGTGTCTAAAATCAAAATACATAGGTAGTCACTTCTGCTGGGGTAATTAATAAATGAACCAATACGGAGGCTCGTAATGGAAAACATTTTCTAGGATGCGCAATGTCCCAAAAAACAACATTCGCATTGGAACAAAAGATGCCCACCCAAGGAGTTTGACCTCAGGAGATAATTACGCATTTCAGGCGGACATGCAATTTTAATCGAGTCTATAGGCTGAAGGTAAAAATTTAATAGGCATAACCTAACCTACCGGGGTTTACATACATTAATTAAGTACAAAACAAAGCTAGGATTTCTTAAATCTCAACAGCAATTTCATACGACAAAACAAACAATATTTTAATTGGTATTCCTTGCGACGCTTGTTTTAAAGTCACAACATATATATTAAATACATAAATCAGAAATCGATTTCGAAATCTTTAATGATATTTGCAAATTAATAATGTTAAAAGAGAGAAAACTCCTATTTATGTAATATTTATTGTTTTTTTAGATTAGAATGTTTGCAGCTCAGATTCGTTTAACTGATCAGTCCATGTTTTCATCTGATGTTTTTATATTTGTTTCTGTCTTACAGTAAGACTAAATCTGCTGTAGAGTGTTATAGTTGTAAAACCAGACAATTTTGTTTGAACAGTTTAACACTGAAATAAATTGCATGCATACATGCAATCGATATGATAATTTTTTAACTGCAATAATGAAAGGTAGGGTAGCATAAGGAAGGAAGGGTATAACTTAGAAAAAAACAAATGTCTTTGGGTAGTCTCCTGTCACTGTATTCAGTATCTATATAATCATGTCATAGAACATTTTCGTTGAAAACGTTACTGGAGCCAAGCAAAATACTGACCGTTGTGCTTGGGGTACGCAATGGAATTCGCTTGTGCTATTACTGTGTTACATGAAATTGATATAACAATGTTTTCCATATAAAGTAATTCAAATAATCAAACAATGTAAGGAAATGCAGTCGCTATGAACAGTGACAAGAAATGGTGAAACGTAGAGCTATTCTCGAATGCAGACGAGGGATGTATATGCGTCAGAATTCCCTAAAGGAAACACTCAACACACAACTATTTAGCCAGTTTTTGCACATGGTTATCCATCTGGTGTAAAAACTTTATGATACTATGTGCAATATTCCTTAGTCCCATGTTTGGTTTGTTACAAGTAAATCACTTTGAAAGATTTCCCAACAGGTAAGTTAATTACATTGTTAGTTTCCTCTTATAGCACTTGCTGTACCGTTCTTTCTCTCAACCTCAACTTGGTGTACTTCTATGCTTTTATCTAAGCATGAAAGAGAAATAAGAGTTTTGAGTGAAGTCATCGTCAACTCGAGAATGAGAACATGGACATGACACTCAACACCGTAATGGATTTGCTCATGAGAGAATTCATTCCGCATTCAATTCGTATTTTTGTTAGCATTCATAGCTTCGCATATTCATGAAAGTACTGTAAAAATGTGGATTTTCATGTGTATTTCGTTAGAGAGGATGCAGCAAAGGGGACTTTGGCATGTATGTAATTTATGACAGTGTGCATTAAAAACCAGTAGATTCAATTTTCATCATTCATGATAATAAAATGTCACAGTTTAGCTGACATGTCTGTACAATGTTCTTAAATGTACATGTGACAAACTGACAATCTGGAGAATGAAGATTTTGCCCGCAAAACACACAGAACAGAAAGATATTCATGAGTTATTAATTAAGTTATTAGAAAGTGCTACAATTCGGACTATTTTTTAAAGCTTACTTAATGGAGCAATTTAATTAAATCCATCACGTGAAATACTCCGAGAACTTGTAATAAAGTAAGAAATTTATTCATTTTCAAATGTAAGAAAAGTGCAAACTTACTTTAACTTTATCCTGATGATTGTAGCCAGCAACCAAAAAAGAAAAGAAACGCACAGTTAGTTTTGCGGTTTGATATGGTCCCTGACATCATGTTACGCTTGCAATTCCATATTGTCTGCATTGTCAGTTAAATAGGTAATAGTAACTCCTTCTTTGCAACACGTCAACCGATAAGCAGTTCAACCATAAAACTCTCCTTTCTTTCCTTCGTATCATTACATTTTAAAATGAAATGACCAAGACAATTTTAACCGACTCTCCTACTTGCAGATTCCAACATCTTATCCAATTCTTATGTAAAACATTGTGCTGAAACGTTAATTTTTAAAGAGATTTGTCTATCTCATTCTTAAAAGTATGTACATATTTTGTTAGTTTTTGTATGCACATACATTTCAGCTTCTAGTAGCCAACACTTAATGTTCTGTTAGTTGAGTCCAGTTAGTTGGTCATGCTTATGCTATATAAACGTCTTAGATTTTTTGTACAAATTTCTTTACAACAGTGTAATATTTGCTGTTAATTTTCAAAAATTTAACTTTACTGTGAATTTGACTAATCTCAGTCCTGGTACTGGGAAGATCACTTCGTTTAGTTGGTCCTTTTTTGGTTTCCCTTTTCACAATAACCCAACTGGCAGCAGTGCCAAGAATACAGAAGTTACTAGTCGTTTTCGGCAAACGCCAACACTACTTTTGCACATATCAAAGTCCCCATTTCACTAACAAGTAGAGATGATAATTGACGTACCACACAACATAATGCAGTCTTTCTCAGAGACGACGAGCAGGTGAGTGAGTAAGATAATGAAATAAAAGTTATTTTTGGCGAACATATCTAGTCCACTTTGTTCTAGATGAGATTTTATTAAATGTACTTTGAGTGAGTAAACTTAATAAGACACTACGGTCACCCGACTATTGGTTTATGTGGTGCAATGTGAGTAGCTTAATGCAATTATAAATGTCCATATTACATTTTCCTTGCAGTACTTTTACTTTTTAATGGAATCAGCAAACAGCTCTTGTATTTGTGCCTATTTTATTCATAGGTATTTTATATGAAATATATATGATGCACCAATAAGTTATATTACAATATGAAATTATATCAACGATTTCCTACACGAAACGGATTACATGAACGGAGCACCTATCCAATCCCACTTTTCTGAGGCTACTGACACCAGCTTTTTTCCCGACTTCTGCTAGTTTTGGCATCAGCTAAACCTCTATTTTTTAACGATGATCAAGGTATCTAAACAAGAGAGTTCTATTTCCCAGAGTTTTTTACCATTTGATTTCTAAAAATCTAAAAACTACGGGCATATTCTAAACTGCACTAAAGGTTGAATGCATTATGCACTGCTCTTGAATTCGTTTGTGATTTGTAAAATCTATATACCTATGATGCATCGACTCTTCCTTTTACCGCTTATACATCAAAGTTTATCATGAGAAACATGTATCTGCGACAGCTAAAATATTTTTATTTTTTTGCTTTAAGGTGCACAACAATTCTACCAAGGTTGACGAGCAAATTGAAACGCTTTTGGTAAACCGACTCAACACAAATGTGGTTCATTGAGTCTCATCAAGCATTTCACGCAGAAAAAGAGACTACATACATCAACTAAATTGTATCGGCAGCATAAATCAGAATCTTACGACATCGTTGATATATCTTTATACTTGCAGCACATCTAAAGTAGGCAAAACGTAACAAGAATCCGATCTTAATGTCATGAAAAATACTAAACGAATTTTAAAAAGCAGAGCTATACAGTGACGTTTTGACTTATTGACTCGTGTAGACAATCCTATCTTCTGCTGACAAATTTTATGCCAAAAATTTATCATGCTCTTATCTGAGCATTAAAAGTCCAGACAATGCGCCTATTTATGCATTCATCATTATGCAGAGTAAGAGTCATAAGTAAGCGTTAAATCATTATTTATTTATTGCCAAGAAATGTTTTTAAAATTTCATTTATTGTTTTGGTGGGATGCAAGACATAATCGAACAGCAATGTACAAGTAATTACACAATAGTTCAAGAAACAGGTCAACTGTTTCGTGTCGTGTAACTTCAAGTTAACCGGGGTTATATGACACCAAGATATTTTTATCATTTCAGACGTTTCGTTCAACTAATGTTATAGTTATGAGAGAGGGAGAGAAAAGTCTTTTTTAAACATTGTGTCCATGAAAGTTTAATGACTACGGAACTACATAACTCTTCAATTGCTCCATAATTTACCTGAAATAGTGTAATTTTCTGATCCTACGATGTTTATGGAACATGACAGTGACATCCTCTAGTAATTGAATTTACCTGAATTAGAATTCAACGACAAAATATTGCATGATTTTCAGGCAAGGTGTACTTGTTATTCTTCATATAAACAAACAATAAGGTACATTGCCCCTAACTAATTGACCATTATACAATTGGCAAAACAATAAATATATAAGTAGAATTTAAGTGTACATCCACTACAATATCATGCAAGTATGAACTTTCAATAAAAATGACAGCCATACAGTAATGTCATGTTCTTGTAAATGCCAATAATTAATGTTTCGTACCGTACTATATGTACCCAACTCCACGCAGCATAATATCGTGCACGCAGTAACGATCTTTTTTATGCCGGAGTGTACATAAAGTAAATGCAAGTAAAATACTTATAAAATGAATAGATAGTCTGCAAAATATATGGTTTAACGAACGGTTTTTCGCATAAATTGTATTGATATGATTTTGCATTTTTTCATCCCTGACAATCTTCGAAAATTTGCACTGCTATATTGAGGATCATATTACCCCCTGAGTCTATGGATTAGCTACTTGCTTGGCCAATTTTTGACTAAACTAAAATACTCTTATTTTAACTTGCCGATTGATTGGTTGTAGGGAACATAAATAGAATTTTTATTAGCTCATAATGTTAAACGCATGATAAGGTTTTAGCCTAATTCAATGCACTCGAAACATTCTGAGACACTGCGTTTTAAAAATCATCCAGCTCACATTATAATCAGATTAATCAGTTTATTTACACATTACACATAAAGTGAAAACTTATGTTATGCAATAAGTTAATTCATTTTGACCAATAAAGAAATCAGCATCATGCTTATGAAATATTCACCTAAAGACACACCCGTTAAGTATTTATAATAAAACTATGTTTTAGCAGTAAATGACCATCATATTAAAGACATTCTCAATTTAAGAAATATTCTATTAAATATAAAGATTATGTAGCTATTTTCTACTACTTATGCCTATTAATGATTCAACACTACTTACTCATTGCAAATAATTGCAAAAAATATGTACTCTCCAAGCGAAACAAGCTTTGTTCTTTGTTGTAGTTGTAGCTGGAGCTTTGCTGAATACCATACTAAATATTATGCGCATTTCATATTCAACGTTTGCAACTGTTAGTAAGCTTTTCAATTATTGAACGTTAGAAAAGGAGTTCTTCATACATGCTATAACTTTGCAAACCTATCGATGTTGGATATCACTCATAGATGAATTGCAGGTCGTAGCAGTCGTTTTCTCAACATCATGGAGGCAGTCTATAAAAGAGCAAAGGTGAAGAAACGTAAACGGAAGTTTGAAATTCAATTATTTCATCTTCATTCACCAAAAAACTAATGTATATATGAATTTAGGGAGGCTTTCCTTATTCGAACTTTGAGATTTTGTCTTTTTGTATGCATAGAAATGCTTTGGAAATACTAGGATGATGAATGCAACTCATAGCCATAAAAACTACTTCATTTAGTTACACTCATTTTTACTGATGCATAATAAAAGTTATACGTGCTAAGGTTTACGTGGGTACGCTCACGCATAGGTATTTTTCTGTTATACTTTATATTTATGGCTCAAAAAATCTTAAATTTTCCAAGTCAAGTTGTCGTCGCCAGTAGTCAATCTTACTTCTTTTTTTCACATTCAAATTCATGGTGCAATATTACTAGATAGTGGATATGGTGAGAATATTGTCAACCAAGTGCAAAAGAAATAGAACAATGTGTTTTACAAGCATTTTACAGCAGTTGTTAAATACTCTGCCAACGATAATAATACGTACAGTCATGTAAAAGGACTGTAAACTTGTTATCAATTCAACAGCAACATAAAGTGCGGATTTCTTCTCGATCCAAAAATATAATATAAAACGCGCGTTTCACCGCGTCAGGGTCTTTACCAGGCTTAGTCAGCAATAGCCATTAGGTGTTAAATGACCATTTGTTGTTAATACCATAACATTTAATGGTCCTTCAGTAAAGACAAAAACAACCACTTTAAGATAATTTATTATGGTATTCGGATCAAGAACACGAGTTATTTTTATTGAATGTCACAATAAGGTATTCATGAATCAGCTTAACTTTGAATCTCAAGTATACTGTAGTGATACACGCTATATAAGGTTTATCACGGGGCAATACTAATTGCCGTATTGTCGACTACAATCTCATCTCCTTATCTCATAAAAAGTTTATGCTTGCAGTGCTAAAGTTTTTGTTTCGCTTATCTCAGTTTCTGATTGTTTAATTATTTTATTTACTAGCAGCAGCAGTGTCACTCTATCCAAAGTATTGATATTTATATCACTATTTAATAAATAAAGAAACAAGGATGCAGGGAATATCAGACTAATGTAAAATCATTCAGACAATCTCAAAGCGTCGTCTCAACTCAATTCATTCACCCAAGCGCGCAGCTGGGCATATATTTCGTGGATGTTTTATGCGAATTTTCTAGAGAATTTCAGAGACGCATGATGATGATGATGATGACATAACATTATTTACCATGCCGTATACTGTATATTATGAGAGAGACGAATTTATGTCTACAAAACATAACATTTCATCACATTTGACAAACGAGACAAAAAGCGTTTTGCCGAGCATCACTGTGCAAACTGTATGAAAATGTTTTGGGGCTCATAAATGTATTCTGTGCACAAATTATACAAAAATATTTTATTAAATCCTAGCTTGTCTTGTATAGTATCATTATTGTAGTTTAGTTTATGGTTGAGTGGGTATAGATCTACTTCCTTCCGTAAACCACACAAGGCATTTCTTTCACTTAAAACAGTTTGAAAAATTTATTTCAGTTGATAATCTGGGCATTTTCCATTTGCAAAATGTAACATAAATGTAGCTTGTTTATCCAACTTTAGCTAACAGCAAACAACGATGAATGATTTTGAAATAAAATTAAAAACGACAGACAAAATATATAAGTAAAACGGACTAAGAATCCTTACCCCTATAACGCTACAAAGTTATTATCAGCTTAAACGCACCTTCCATATTGAAGGAGGTAATAAAAGCTAGTTTTGTTATTGTCGTTCCACGAATATGTTTTATTGTAATTTCGCAACTTTCAAAGTCTTTTTCACCAAACCGAAATTACAAAGTTGGTATATCTGCTTGAACAAATAGATGCAGATGAATACTTTGCTGAAGCCAACTCAAAACGAAAAAAGGGTAGTGGTATAACTTGGACACACCAAAAAGTCTCTTTTACTGCCTAATATTACAACATATCTTTTCCCACTACCTATTTCAATATGATTGCATGTATAAAGCCAGTATCCAACATAATAATATAATGACAGAAAAGGAAGAAACTTTAGTATTAGACTCTGTTGTCCTGCGACAAGCAAATCTAAAAATCAAGCCTCTCAGTATTGAGTATTCTACTACAAAAGGGAAATATCTTTTATTTAAGCGCTTCGGAAACACATAAAAGCTGGATAGATCCATGCGGAAATCTTGGAGGTACACACAGAAAGACAGGAAAATGTCCTCGTCACAAGTATTCACATCACAATGTGTTTCGGAAGACAAAAAACCTGTTCTGATTCTTTCCAAGAATTTTTGATGTTGATGACTCAAAGCGTGTTATTCCGCTTTTGTCAAATTTAAGCAATGTTCATTAAGGCGTTCACGTGTTCTTTGTATATTTCTCGATTATATATTTCATGGATAAGTCGAGTAGCAGTAAAGAACAGAGCATAGCTAACTTATAATCATACAATAACCCATATAGCATACAGTAATCACGGGATATATATATATACCTGATTCGAACTGTTGGTGAGGTGACGTTGTGTGTGCGGTAGTAAATGAAGCAATAAATACTTTTTAGACCATTGCTTTTCCATTCAGACTTTTTTATCTTTCACAGAGACGGATAGGCTGGACGAATACTTCCCTCAAGATTTATTGTACAGCAGCTGCGTCTGCTTTAAAGCTTCATTCGATTTACTGCTTCTAACTTACTGCCCCTTAGGACTATTTCTCACATATCGCTTTTGTATTTCTTGAGTATTCCAGCGTTGAGTTAAAGTGAATAATAAAAATACCCACCGCTTCTCTAATTTAGAAGATAGTCTGCATTGAAAAGAGAATTATTGTAGGCTGATATATACTGGGAATAATCATGAGAGCTGATGAGAGCTGATGTTGGCATAATGCAACCACAAACTTGTACTTCTCTACTATCAACATTATCTTTCTTCTTGTCGGGACTTGTGTCTTCTATATTCTCCATTTTTCCACTAATCCCGATTTTTTCCGAAGCAGCTTCCAGTTTAAGCTCTTCGTCGAGTTCTAGTTAAGTCTTTTTAATTCCAAGATTGATAAGGAAATTGTCGCTTTTCTCTTAGCAAAAAAACAATACACAACACTTTGAGGTTACCCACCCAAAAAGAGACATAAATTTGAAGTCTGATATATTTCGCTTTGCGGATTCTTGAAAGAATGGTTGATTGTTACAATTTGGGAGAACTGTGGACAAATACTTGAGCCTCCTAAACTGTTTACTTGTTTCTTGTAAAAATATATAGGATGCAATGGGAAATATTCGCGTATATCCACAAACACTGTTTATTTCATTAAAGAGCGCAAATAAATCGAACCATCTGCCATTTCTTGTAATGATCTTGCTACCACATACACCATAGAGCGTATCCAATGAAACTTACGAAAATTGCAACTTGTATAAACTGACTTATACTATAATATGGAAAACCTCCAATTTATCAGACGCTTTCAATGAACCCATTGTGCTAGTAAAGTCTACCGCTATCCATTATTTTCCACAGCTATTCTTGTGCTCATTCATTGCTTCAACAACTTTCACCTATAGAATTATCTATGCATATCCAAACTGTTTGGGATACAAAGGCAGAAGACAGAAACCTAACAATGTTGACTTTTTAATGGGTACGAAATGCTCATTACACGGAAGCAAACTAATAACTATCGTAAATAATATGGCCGTTTATTTCTAAGCATATTTGTACCTATGGATTTTCCAGTTCTTTGTACAAATCCACTTGACTTCAAATAATTTTACTCGAAGTAAATTGGATTTGTCAAGTTGAAACATTATTGTAAATTGACTTGTTATTAAACGCCTGAAATTTTAACCCTTGCATGCAATCAACTCACATGGAGCATTTTAATGTTACAGTATGAATGTCTTAAAGCGATATTCAAACACTCTGCGTGCGAAATACTTACCAAGCAAATTAAGCATGAAAATTTGCACGTATACATTATTGGTCGATTAAAATAGCACTTTGCTATGTTCAAGACAATAAAATTTGATACATAGGTATACTACAAGGAGCCAAAATATGCAAACAGGAGAGTCATTCACACTTTGTATTTTGTATGAAACGATACATACATGTAGGTGCGATATGGTAAATTATAAATACACAGATGTAAGTGACACAATCGTTGCAGTAAAGAATTTTTGACTTTTTGATAGTCCCTGATAAAAGCATCAATTTTAGCAGTCCACGATCTTGAGTGTGCACAAGTCACATTTCCAAGAAAAATATTAGTAGAAAGTTATGAAACACCACTTTCTTCATTTAAAAATAGGAGACAGTGTTTTTGAGTAATGGAAAAACAAGTAAAACAATACTCTACGACCGACTTTGTCGGAAGTGTGGTTTGGAATTCTTGAGGAATTCATATTCATAATAAAATTTAGTATCAAGTGAGCTTTTCTTGTTCTCATTATTCATATTTTTTCTCATGTAATAAAGTAGATATTGCGGAGTACTCTACTTACAACTTATGAGCCGTGTTTTTATACAAACTGGGATTGGATGAATGTGCTTTTGAATTTTGCATAAAATGAAAAGAAAGCAAAAATAATGATGATGGTGAGAGTTTGCTTACCAAGCATATAAACTGCATATAATGGTTCTTGTAGGATCTCATTCGCGTGATACTGTAGATCTATCAGTCAGAGCTTTTGCTACGGGTAATATTAAAACGCCCCAATAACAGCAGGCAAGTCCATGCTTAGCAAGGATAACAGCAGGACTATGATTTATCCTCAACTCATTTCACTGCCAAAAAGTACTCGTAATCGTATTCTTGATGGTGTTATTAGTACTATCACAGACTTTCTCGAGTAAATCTTGTCCACACACAATATTTCTTACCACTACTTAAAGTTTCTCACGACCGCCATGAAACAAAAATCATCACTTGGAAATATGGCATTACGTCTGCCTCGACACGTCATGATCATGTAATATTAGTGTAATGAATACAAAGAGATTCTGCTCGTATGATCTTGCGACAGTAACAAAATGCTGATGGTAGGTAATTTTCTTACTATCTTAATTTTGCGCAAAATTATGCAACTAAATCACCAGACGTAAGCTGAAAAACGTAGTTTGGAATTTATATCCATGTTTTTAGTATATTTGTTATTATTGAATTTCTTAATTTACGCAGTAATATTTTTGTGTCCTTTCTTATAGCACATCACAGTTAACTTATTGTTAGTAATTTATCTTAGCTCCTCAACACGTCTTTCCTTGCTTTGATTTTCTCATTATCAATTATGGCCCATAATACGTAAATCTGCTTGCTTTGTAATTCGTTATAAAAGACAAGGATGTATCCAAAATGTTTTTATAGACTATTGTAATTGTCTTTGGAAATAGAGGATATTTATGTGGTGTGATTTCATGTTTGTTTGGTATCAAACCTGTGAAATTAATTTGGTTAACTTTTATTTGGTTAATGCAGTCTTCTCATCTGAACAAGAGTTCAATTAAAATGTCTATCTGTTTGGAAGCAATATGCCTCCTAAACATGTAGTTAAGGATTAGCACAAAGCAAATCCTGCTTTTGTTTCGTAACATTCTTCTAGGTATCTACACGCGTAATACAATAATAATTATGGATAATACGTATTTGACGACAATAACATTGTAAATACAACAATAACTTATTAATTACCTTTCGATTTCCTAATTCTTCGAAGCCGTGCTCAAACTTCGTTTTCTGCAGTGCGTTTGTGTATTCACTGTAAATATATTATGGAATTCAACGCAGCCTTATGAAATAAATTATCATATTATGAAATGTGCACATGCCTATTGCCTATATTAGAGAAAAAACATGTTCCATGAAATCTTAAATGCCAAACAGCCAATTAATGCACAGATAAACTAGGGTATCACCGGATGTGGCTCCACGGTGTGCTATCTGTTAAACTTTTTGAACTAACCATGAAAACCAAAAGGTGCAATGTTTTGGCTGCTAGGTAGTAGGTGGAGCAATGTCAAATTAACATGCACGAAACTGCAAAGTGACAACTATTCGACAACAGTTGTAATTTGATGCGATATTCATGCATCGTGTCAAATCATAACAATGACAAGGAATAAGGAGCGTATTTTTTAAAAAATATATGATTTTAAATTAAGTACTTGGCACTACCGTGTTCACCAGTCTAGAATAATGCTACACATACATAATTTAACCGAATATAGTGCTTCAAACAACAAATAAAGGCCACCCTCATGAACAAAAAATAATGTTTTTATTAACATAATTTTAATCTAGTTACATGAAAAGGGCGTCATTTTGCCAAATGAAAACTTTTCCAATTTTTATTGCTATTGCCTAGGATTAAAAAATACTCTAAAAATCCTTACCTGCCGTGCAGTCTCATTTTTGTAAAAAATTTACATTTTCAAAGAATTGAAAAATGCCGTCATGATTTTTAATTTAATTTTACTTATAACAACTAATGCTTGAACTCGAGTTGTTGTTTTAATTAATTATTCCATGACATATTGACAATAACACATGCACATAAACAAAACACTGTATAAAAATTAATTCTGATGTTGATTGTTGGGCTTAACCCAACTTCACAAACTATTTCATTGACCCTAAAAGGGTACAATTTTTAGTCTAAATATTGCAATGAATCATAGTAATATTCCATACAATCACATTTTTCAGATTCAAACATTTTGTTTTCTCGATACGCTGAATAGTACCGATCAATTTACAATAAACTTTGACATAAAGTCACCACCAGCTCCAATAACTTAATAATGTAATATAATTTGTGTCGGATGAGTTCAGAGAGAGTCTATTTTGCAGAGTCGTACCAAAAAGAAATTTTTGGGAGGAATCCATTTCTTTATCAGTGTGCCACAAACACTATTTTCAGTTAACAATTCTATTCGGACAAGCGTTTCTAATAAAAGTACGCAAGACACTGCAATTCGTTTTGAGTTTGCATGTGTCAAGTTTAAAGCCTCCTTTCAAGCAGATTCCCTAGACATGATTGCACTCTTCACATTGTTCCACAGAATCAAGATGCACACGAGGAGATGAGGCTTTCTCGTTGTGGTAGCATGCATTTTGTAATGTGGCTCTCCAATATTTTTGCACAGGAGCGGATACGGATGAAATCCGTGAACTTTTCTTTAATGATCAACTGCTAACGATTTTTGTCTGACAGTCTAAAAAGTGCAAAAACCTGTTCACCGGCCTGAATTTTTTTTCGCTTTTTAAAGTTTATGTATGGACCATGGTTTTTTAGAAGCAGAAAATATCTAAATTTAAATAAGTGTGTGCAGCAGGGAAAAATATATCTTTAACCATAATAATGATAATGATGAATGACGGACTAAGCATAATAATATCGGAACACCCGGCGAATGCACATAATTGCATGATGACGTTGATAGCGTGATTGTATGGTAGAAGAAGGAGTAAATAAGAGAGTATTAGCCTTTTACTCGCCGTATTTGCATTATGATCGGATAGCATTCTAAAGTACACGTTAAAACCCCCACAGATAAGAGTTCATATCTTTTTTACTAATCTATGCGAATGCATTGTAGAATTTCGTGTTACACACTGTGGAACTTGGAATCCTGCCGTGTTCACCCAACAATGCGCTACCACGTATGTATGAAAGTATGCTCTGGTATTTAAACAATGCTCAAGTCTCAAGTCCTTGTGTTGGTCAGTGAGAAAATTGAGTTTGCAAGGAAAAGCATAAGCAAAGTCACAAAAATGCATTGTAATTGTTGTCTCGTCTTGTTTGTTTTTTATTTGCCATAAATGCATGTAAATGATGCTGTGAGTCACGCAATATCATAGCTGGTGGTATCGTTGTCTTTTGTATAACAAAATTACAGTGATATTAACAACTTTTTGATGCTGCTTACAAAACAAACAGGAGTCGACAGCAGAAACTCAGGTACGAAGCTGAAACCAAAAATGTAAAAATAGTTAATGAAGGAGCTTTATGATATTCTTGAATTCATTCATTGATTAAATTGAACCACTACATATTTTCTAATGGGTAAAAGTGCATTGTCTGGTAGATAGTCTGTATTTTGTCGGCATTTCAATAATCTTCCCACGTGCAAAACAACAAACAACCAAGTTCAGTTGATGTATTGTATGTTGTAAGACTACAGACTGATAATACAGTTGGTGGAGTGGAGATGAATTTGGAATTGTGTGGCGCATTTAATACAAGCACAATTCACAAATTGCTTATCTCTTTGCTTCACGTAGTGTGAATGTTCGTAGGGTTGAGTTGAGGACATTGGTATATTTGCGCTTGAGTTAAAAAATTTTCATTATTTTCATTTTACAACTTTAGAAAATATATGCATACATATTTTTCTTATGTTAAGCTAGTACATGAATGTAAAAAAATTGCATAAATCACTTATTAGGAGTATATAAAAGCCCGTAAATATCTATTCTATTCACTATTATTGCTATATACCTATACCAATTTGATATTTTCAACCTGAGCCGAATGCCATAATTCTTGAATTTTCAGGAAACAGAGAACAATAAAATTTAATGCACCCACATAGCTACATTCTCAAACCTTCATAAATGAAAGGGGGAATACATTAATAGCACTTATTCAGAGCGTTCATAACCAGTCGCAACTCATAAATGATGAACACCCAAGATAAGCTCGTTTTGTCAGTGTGAAAACTTGTTATAATAATTTCTCCAGACTATTAAATTTTCTTTTCAAACTATTTTATCTTGTTTTAAGTTTACTGGAGAGTTTGCAACAGGAGCTTAATTTTTTACGGATGGCGATTTTTGTCAATCCCAACATTCTCTAAAACACTTCGCATTTATTCTTAAATCTTTAAATAAAATGCATAATCAATGAAACATGCACGACAACTTCAACGATAGGTAATTACTTGCGTTACTACTAAATCTGACTAAATATAGTTTTTTATAGTTTCATTTTATTGAACCACCGCGTAGTTC
Organism: Willowsia nigromaculata; assembly: GCA_034700605.1. Classification (NCBI taxonomy): domain Eukaryota; kingdom Metazoa; phylum Arthropoda; class Collembola; order Entomobryomorpha; family Entomobryidae; genus Willowsia; species Willowsia nigromaculata. The sequence goes on from JAQIXX010000789.1 coordinate 17,349, forward strand.
TGAGCCATGAGCCATGAGCCATTCTACCCATTGGTAGAATGCTATATGTGTAGAAGTAGTAATCTTTTAGTATCTAAAGTTTATGAAAAGTAGTTGATTGTAGGATAATCCTAATCCGCTGGATTTGTACTCACTGACTCACTGGATCTGCATTTTAAGGATCGTTCGCGTTCATAAAACTGTGTTGTATAATTCATAAAAAGCCTTGCACTATTTCATGAAGTGCAAACTATATAAACTTCATCTTAAAAAACAGGATACAGGTACTCAAGTTGCATATTACAAGCCATTGCACATTAGCTATTCAGCAATACCTCTGTAATTTCACGAATTTTGCTTTTTGAAAGTGATATTATTATTACTTTGCTTATACCATAAATGCTCTAATAATTTTCCGGAGAAAATCTCAGGTTTATGGCAATGGCAGGGAATTTAGAAATCGGAAATTATTTGAATACAGGAACACTAGTCGAACCTGAGTGCTTTAAGCGGGGAATTGGAATTATTGGAATATACATATGGGACATTATTAGAGCAAATACGGTATGTATTTGTAGTGCATGCGAGAACCTTACCATCATCAAGCACAATACAAATGCTATAAAGTAAGTGTTCTCGATATAACAGTGAAAAACTTGGTTTGTATGATTTTATTTCAATGGTAAATTGTTTAAGCTCAGGTAAAAACAAAAGATATAAAGCGCAAGTGGACTTGGAAAATATAAGAATAGTTGTATGTATGTGTCGTAATCATTATTATCAATGTTCAGAGCATTTGCATTATAAAAATATTGGTATCTTTATTATAAATAGTTGGAATAGGAATAAAACGCTCGAAAAGGAGAGATATTTTTATAATAATACAGTTATAGACAAATTTGGCCTTTATTTTTTTTGTTTTGTCAGTTAGAATAATGTTCGTGCAAAAACACAACTAAAAAAGCTTTTCATTATTACCTATCTCGTTGTATTTTGTACAGATAAAAGATCAGGAGGATGCTCCACGGGTGCATGCATTCAAAACAACAGGAGCGTGAAAACTAAAATATTAAGTGATAAGAGAACATAAACCGACTTTGACAGAGGAGCAAACATGCATGGCTTTAATAATACAATAACAAGTACTACTAGAAAAACCTATCGTGACTCTTAACTTTCCTCGAATTTGCATTTATAAATGCATAAAGCTTACTTATCCTGTATGCTGTTATTTTAAGTTTATGAATAATACCATCCCACCACTGCCACGAAACATTCCACGTTTATTTTATCTTATGCACAATTCTTAAATAAATTTTAAAATTGTGCAGTGGGAAATAGTTATCATGTTATTAACTATTCAAGATAAGAAATTTGCTCAATTTAAAATTAAATTGTCGTTACACTTAATAGAGACAGCGGGAGTGCACAAAAGAGTAAACTATTTACTACTTTATCACGCACTCATGTTTGTAAATATGAACTAAAGAAACAAATAACAATTTTGTAACTTTACCTGTGCCCAGCCTGACGATGAAAATTGAAGCTTTCCTTTCGGCTGGTTTGAATAGGTTATTCTGCAATCTTCGCAATATTTTTTTTTAAATTCCCAGTCTCAGGATAACCCAATTTTTATGCTAGCAGCAGCCTTTTTACTTCATATGTAGTCCGTTCCGTTTGTAAGTTTATTTGAGATTCTTGTTTTCAGCTTACCGACTACTGTCAAACTAATTGTTTCAAACAATTTTAATGTTTGCGATTATTTTTACTTATAGTATAAACTGTTAAACACTTTATGATTTAGTTCACGAGAAATACATTAGTGAAAATGACAGTCAACACACACTTGACACACGCACTTACACAAGAGAATTAACAGTACAAACCACAAACTTGCGTGAAATGAATTTTGGAACAAATTTCTTCTGTATCAAGACAATCTCTCTAGTACAGGCTGTGATGTGGTCAGATAATGGTAAAAGTCGCGGATAAAATATCAAACTACTCAGCAAACTGTAATGGGGCTAGCTAATAGAACCAACTGTGGTGAAGGAAAACACTTTCTGTTCATGGTCTGGAATGTCAACGTTTCAACATGGAATCTACCAATTGAATTCTTGAAGTTAAATAGGCAAGTGAGGGCCGTCTTTGCCTTCTTAAACTTAATAAGGTTTGTCAAGTCAGTTTTTTCAGTATCAGGGACTTGTTCATTCAACGCAGACTGTCCTGTTCTCTATAAACTCCCCGTTAAAAACTTTCTTTTTTATCAACGCTTTTTAGTATTCTATCAGAACTAGGTTGCCTCTTGAGATGTTAAGATCGACTGGAGCAGAGATGACAAGTGCAGAAGCTTTACTCTGTGAAAATCAGGTTGGAGCAGGATGCTAAAAAGGAAGGAAGATGGGAAAGTGTACAAGGGTTTCTTCCGTTATTTCCTCTTGCGAGTTTTTCTGGGGTGAAAAAATCTAAATTTTGTTTTCTCCTCTTCTTGCTTTCTCTTTGAATGGGCTCTAAAGTTGATGATGTTTACCCTCTCGTTGTCACCTTTCTCTATGGGTATTTTTTTGTACAGAAAAAATGTGATATTTTCAACGAAGCGATGAATAAAAAGTTCAATTTGATAGATATATATTTAATGTATAGTTTTTTTTCTCATAAAATCATTGGGCATACTGTATTTGAGGGCTGACTTGTTTATGCTAACTTTATTACAAGTTTACATGAAAGTGCAGGCATGAACCTTCCTACCTATTTTTGTTGCAAAAAAGTGAAAGTAAAAACCTGTCAGATTGCAATACGCTGCAACTGAGAGGGTGGATGACGTTTTGGTAATAGATACTGCTCATATATAATATGTAGTTACAGTCTACAAAGTTAGTTTTCCATTTTCCTGTTTGTCCCCCTTTGTTGTAGTTACCTTTCACTTAGGCTTTTTCAGTTCGTATAATAATAGGTTTCGCTCTATCTAGCTTTTGCGGTTTCAGATGCCAAAATTGTATAGCAGCCCGGTCTTTCTACTATCAGCTTTGTTGACTTGCTGTCACAGCATAATATTCTACTGTTGCTATTTTGATACTGATTGTACTCCCACAATGTAGCGTTGTTGCTGTTGTAAAAGAATGCTCCAAGTTGCCCTCTTCGCATGTGGCGACTGAGAGGGAGTTGTGTTATTTGTGAATGCTATAGATGTAAATTCAGACAGGCTGAAAAAGTCAAGTAAAAGGATCTCAGATTTTCGCAAGGAGAGAGACAGACAGTGAGAGAGGATGACGATGAATGAAGCCGACGTTTGTGACTGACTACGTTCCAGCTCCTACACCACGAATTTACTGCTCGTTCGAGTGAGAGCATCAGCTTAAGTTTCCGCGTGTGTAAAAACTTGCTATACAGTAAATACACTGGCGATGAGACGGCGTCGTCGTTTACTAGTAGCGGTTGTAAAAATGCTGGTTTCTCTTTGTGTGAGCTTAAGCTTGCTTCTCTGCATCAGCCCTACTGAAGTTGCTTTATTTGAAGCGAAATCCTTTCTGATTCTCCTTGTGCTTTTGTATACACAACCAAAGCATCTCCGTCACTCGCTCGTTCGCTTCGTACCTACTTCAGCCAGATATGACACAACCTAAATGCTTTGTCTATAGATTGTGGCGTTGTATTTCCTTCTGTTTCTTTCATGCTGCTGTGCTTCTCACTCCTTTCCCCTCGTTTTACTACTAGTACGAGTGTACGAGAACAACTAAATACTTGCCATTTACTACTCCCTTTCCGAGTGAAGTGTTGGAGCGCTCTAGTTATTTTTTTCTTGTGCAGATTTCTTGGAAGCGTATATCTGTTTCCCTATAACTATTTTCCCTAGATGCTTTCAGCTTCTCTTCCCCTTTCAGGTCCTGTACACTTGAAACGCAAAATGTAGAAATGATGGCGAGGTGAATATTCCACAAAATGCTCTACAGTTCTAGCTATCTGCAAACCCATTCCTCCTTTTTTGCATGGACCCATTCACCATCATGAAGGAACTACTCAAATGCAAACAAACGCCAATACAGTGAGTAAACCATGTAACTTTATATGCCTCACCAGAGCTGGAGAATGAAACCAAAATGGTGAAGGTGGAAAAAGAGGAAAAGAGAGAATTTCAGGATACACTTTATTCGCATAATTTGTGTGCGAGAGAGTGCGAATTATTGTGAATATATGACTTTGACTCTAACAGCACAATAATAATGGAAAGATAGGGTAAAATCATGTACAGAAATGTGTAGAAGATGAGTGTGTGTGTAACGAAACCATTACACCGTACATATACGATTCACTATTTTTACATACAACGTACAGGCCAAACATGCAAAGACATCTCTTCTTCTGCATTTCAGTAGCGAGAAGAAGTTCAAAACTAAAACGATATTAGACTACGTGGTGGTGTAAGGGCTTGTGACTTGCAGAAGCTCACAGTGGAATCATCCCTTTAATAAAACTTGCTGTAAAGAATGAACTTTGGTGGCATGACATTGCAGACGCAATGAGGAAACTGAAAACCCAAATAGCGCGATAAAAAGTATGAGCATGCTAGGGAACAGTAAAAGTAACACATTTGTGTTATACGCTGATAAGTGAACATTTACTTTATTCTCACTCATAAAGCTACTCATATAGTACAAAGTACAAGACAAGTGAGAGAAAAGTGCACAATTTGGAGACGATTGTATTATGGAGACTTGCATCGTTTAGAGGCAATTGTAAGTAGCACTAGGAAATATTTCTAGTTAAAGGTCTTCGAGTCATCTCCAAGCAGTTATTGTAGCGTTTTTTGCTACAGGGGGACAGGAGTTTTAACTTGCCTGATGTTGACGAGAGCAAAAGGGAAATGAAATAAAGATGGTGGAGAATGTTAGTGGGGGCATTGGAAACAAAGAAGAGAGCATAAACGTGGCTCCTAGATGTTTGTATAGTTTTTATAATGTTGCTATTTAGTAATATATAGGCAATGGTGACAGCTGTGCTTTGGGAAAGAAAGTGAAATATATCTGGATACATACAGCCCAATAATGGAGAATAACCTCATCAGTGTGATTTTCTTTCTATGAAATTTTGCAGAGAACGATTGAATGGAAGTTCTTTCTGATGGGACAATATATTTTTTCGTTGAAATAGCCAGTAGTCACCGCACCGACTACCGACGTTTGTGCAGATTTCGATGCGAAGCTCAATATTGCTATTTGGTGTGTGTAGATGCTTTTCTTGGAACAATTATGTAAACAAGTAAGTTAGTGTACATAGTTGCATTTTTCAATGCATTTTTGATATTTATGGCTTTTCTGGCTGAATTCCTTTTTTGTATAGTTGAGCATTTATTTAAAGGTATTTAAGAACGTATAAATATTTTTAGAAACTACTTCTGCTTGTGATTCGGTACATCCGATTATAGACAGTAATTTCTCGTAAGTAGTAGTAAGTAGTATTATGTGGCCTGACTTAAAATAATAGAGATCAGCGTTTTTATCATTGGTTGAGTCTTCCAACCCAATGTACAAGTTTTCCCTTCTATTAATCGCTGAATTCCTTCATAATATTGGTAGTTCTGATGTTCCTGCTGTTGAAAGCAAAATGTCAGTTTCCACACTGATAGAGTAATTAGAAATACATTATATGTATGGAAGGCAGTTAGAGAGAATTTGTAAAAGCCAGTCCATACCAACTAATCATGTCAACATTTTAATAATGAAAAGCCCTACAGTCTGAAGTTTCAATCAAATGAACGCTTACAACTCTCTCCGGCTAATACTATATCCGTGTACTCTTTGTTCATATCCAAATACTATCCAGCTACATAGACAGATGCAGTTTCATTGAAACATTTTTTAACTGGTGACCATTGGACCGTCGACATGTGTCAGTAGTCAATAGTTGATAGTATCTGAACCAAAACTTTGCGTTTAAGCTTAGCCTGGACTGGACATAACGGCAGTAACATGTTCTGCCTTTGGCTTATATCATGTGTAGTCGGCTTTTAGAAACAAAAAGAGTATGATAGACAATGAATTTAGGGTTATGACAAAACTGTTCGCGTGCTGGACTTTCTTCAAGCGCAAACAATACTGCTCATGTATTTACTGCAAAATTTTTCGGGTCTCTTTATGTTCTTAGTGTTACTGCTTAGTTAGTCTTCTTCGACTCATACTCACTTCCGTCGAGTTTTCCTTTCGTTTCTTTATGACTCTTCTTTTATTTTCTCTCTTTTCCCTTTCTCCTCTATCTTCTTCTCTCACTCTTTCAGCTAACATTCTCAGTGTTTAGCTTCAATAATTTTATGGGCACTATGCGCCGCTTGAGTGTATAAACCCCCTAATATACTATTTTAACGCATATCAGCACTTATATATTCAAATGTGCCTATTATTGCGTGCACGAATACATGCATATTAATGGGACAATGACAAAAGGAGGTAGAACTTTAGTAGATGCATATCATAATATTACCGAACCGCTGGAACTTATTTTCTCCTAAAAAAAACTATTTTTTCTCGATTTAAATTTACAGTGCTGGCCCAGCCTACCCTTTGTTTGTTCTTAAGTCTACATGGTCACATACTGCAGATTTTGCATGTATGCATACTCTTCAATATGAAGACTTTCTCGATTTTTTTGTACTTTTTATTCGCATGAGAGAGTAAGAGTTACAATCAAGCTTAAAATCAGAGTGACGAGGAAAAGTAGATATGCAGATGCATCTAGACTTTAGGTACGCTTGCCAAAACGAATCTGGAGGTTTACCCGCTCGATCTGCTTCAAAAGGAAGGAACAGTGCGTCAAAGTAAGCACCAATCGTATAAAAGTTGCTCCTTATATTTCAATTGTACCTCTTCCGCTAAGAAGTAATACACGAGAAGGACGAGGATTTCTATTTTCTTCACCTACAACCATACACAATAGTCGCAGTCAGTCACTCTTTAGCAGCAAAAAGAGAAAGCAACGGATGGGACAAACGATTCATACGTAAAGCCAGCAAAATCAGGCACTACTAAGCATCAGACTGTATACGCAAGACAAGTCTTCCGCTTGAAAAAACGTATTTCTTTCTCTGCATATTTTCTCAGAGTCGCTTGTCTACTTTTTTCATTCCTAAAACCAGAATCAGGCACATTACCTAGTGAGAGCAAAAACAATACAGAATCCTAAAAGACGACTGGGAAAACAGAGACAGCAAGTTAGGAAGCGACGACATGACACAACCAAATGAAACAAAGACAGTAAGGAACTCAATCCTCTAAAGCAAGCGATGCAATTCGGCTAAAACTCTATTTTTGTTGTTTGAAAAATCCCTTTGTTTGAGTTTGTTGGGTGAGTGGTAAATTGGTGAATGCATGATAATGCGATGTGTGCAAATCGCTGTAATATAATCATTTAAAGTTTAAAAATGAAGTCCGCAAAGTGCAGCACGGCAGCACGCTCGAGCCACAGCAATGATGGCGTGGTACAGGATAAACAAAGTAGACAAAGATGTACGCATTCTAAAGTTCCCCTTCCCTAAAAGCAGCATATTATATCTTTGAAGATATATGTAGTTAAGTTGGCGTTATGAAACTTGAGCTGAAAAGAGCCTGTAGAATACGGACTACTTACAGTGATAGCAATGATACGACTAGGCCACAACAGGATAGCCACAATATAAATAGTAGAACCGGACGACACAAGTAAAAGGAAGCGGAAAGTAAAGTATTGGTAGTGCGGTAGGAAAGCGGTGATGTGGTTATACTGACTATAAGTGGTGGTGGCCAGAATAAGCACCCACCGCTTCCTAAACTCCAGCAAACGCAAACACATTCCACTGGAACGCACAACCCCGAACAAAACAAAGCCAGCAAAAACTCTTTCGCATTTTGCATATATCCATGCAATTTCCACTCTCACAGCAAGACCGAAGTTTGATTGTCTATCTCGAAAACCTTTATATACTTATACATATAATTTACCCTGAAGCATATTTTGAGTCCATGATATTCTTCCGTGTACAAGACAAAACAACGCTCATAAAACGCACACAAGTAAAGAAGCATTATAAAGTCAAAAAATGAGACCCTACTCCACTATTTATAGAAAACAACTTCTCTGCATAACATATCCATGCTTTGAACCATGAACGTCAAGACATATATATGCTTTATAGAAAATTGTATCGCTTGATGCTCACAAAGCAGCCCAAAGCTAGGTTTGTTTTCTTTATGTTTTTAGCAGCAAACTCCCGACAAGCAAGTTGAAACGAAGAGGGTTCAAAAAGTTCAAAAACGAAGTAAAAAAGATACAGGCCCTTCTTGTATTTATTTATGAAATATGACAGGGAAGCAGCCGAAGCAAGCAGAGAGGCAACAAAGAAGAAAATGCAAAATGACTCCACTGGTTTGTTGCGTCTTTTGCTGAATTGAAGAAGAACGTTATTTGACACGCATGGTCTTATTTCATATCACAAAATATTGAAAGCATATACTTCTAACGTGTTGTTTATTACGGGAAGAAGTAAATATGGAATCTGCTTTGCAGAATAATAATGAGTGGTATTTGGTGTACATAAAACTGGAAAAACTAGCAAGAGTCACGTTATAGAAGAAGGGAAAGATTAGATTGTTCTTGCTGTACGCATATAGAACTTCCTTCCTTAAAAATGAGACTTGGGACTTGTGCAAGTTATTTATTGTCGTGCATTGGTATGGCTTGGTTTCGTTTTATTTTCTTTCCAGCTCACCCTCCATCCATCGATGCTCTCGTCTCCATCTTCTTGACTTATTGTCATACTTCGCTTTTCTATGAATTTGATTTGACTATTGTTACAATTATGTATGTGCAAGTTTGTATGCATAACGTAAGAAATTATCTTGATCAGAAAGTGAAACACGTAAATAAACTAGGTATCTGCTGGAATTAATAAAAGGTCCTTTTGGGAAATAGTGAGCGTGCGTGGATTGAACAAATGGCTGTCATCAGACTAACACCATTTCGACATTCACTACTGCTACTGCTACCTAGTTAAGTTACATGGATAACTCGCTCAGAAGAGCAGAAACTCATGGCGTGGGATAATTTTGATAATAATCTTGTCCGAAGCCTTTTCCTGGAACCTGGTTTTGCCAGCAATGTACTATTACTAAAAGAACACGTTTTCAAGCCACTGAGCATGTCATATGAAATATGTGAAAAACTGCTGGAAACAAAAATATTGTGTGTAAATTATGTTAGTAAACCTTTGGGAAATATAGTTTGTGCTTTCAACTGATTGTTTAGACTGCGAACTTTCATAACTCAAAAAATTACCCCAAAATATCTTCAATGTGTATAAAATAGAAATTATGGTGATAGTTTCTGAGCTAATACTTTCAAACACAAAATACAGTGAAAACATTAATTTGACAAAAACCTTGTTAATCTTAACCTAATCTCATGTTCATTGGACACAGTTTAAAATTACATTTTTATATTTATATCGTGTTGAAGGCTGACACTTTTTTTATTGCAGTCTCAAGTTCAGATCCCAATACCCTCCATCTCGTATTTTTATGTGTTTCAATTTTCGATTTACAAATTTACTATCATGCCGTCTATTTTGGAGCAAGCAGAAAGATAGAAGTTTCAAGAGCAAATGAAGGGATAAAAGAAACACTCACCGTCTCGTAAATCTCCTGGAAAACTCGATATCTTGTGTACATATAGTACTGATGCCTAGATCAATCTTGCTTATTAATCATGCCACTGTTATATCGTGTTTGTTCAAGTATAAAAAGGCTATCGTCCTTGGACAAGAGAAATAAAATTGTCGTTGAATAGACCGAAATACTATTTATAAGTAATAATAATTATTTAAATGCAGAAAGACGAAAGAGATGAAATAAATTTGGTATGTAGCCATTTGTTGAGTTGTTGTATGATGCAATTCATTTGTTCATGCGAATAAAAGTATCAGTTTTTCTCTTGTAAATACATCTTCAGCACACTCAAATTACATTTTTATTGCTTGCGAAATCCTTTTATGATTTGGGCTTCTATTCACATCGCATCTGAATAATATCTGAATCTCTCATCAGACGAAAAGGTCATCAAATTTCTAGTGCATGATGCAAGAGTAAAGGAGTGAGAAGAGTTTGCTTCCATGAAGTACATAAATGTATGCACTCAATATAACTTACATAATAATGCTGAAAAGCTAAAAAACTGTCAATGTAGGCTAAGAAAATTTGTAAATTTGCATATCAAAGAGTTGAATACGAGGAAGTATTCAGAAAAAAATTAAACTAAATTTTATATGGAGAACATTATTATTTGCAACTACTGTTACTTTTTTGTTAAGTTTTCGCATCCATCTATGACGTTGACTTTTCAATATATGTTGATTTCATTGATAGCAATTTTTACAATACAAAACTTGATTGTATGTGTACTAGGAGAAGTTTAAAATACTCTTGATGTTTACTCATGTATTTTTATTGCATTTTACAGTGTTTGCTTGATTGAAAAGCATTTAAAATTAGAAAAGTTGTATTTTAAAAATGGGCTTTAAAGCTCACGTTGAAATGAAAGTTTGCAATAGTTTTTGAAGTTTTCTTTCGATAAAAAATTTCTTTGATTACAGTTTAGTTCGTTAAATGGTTACTGTCATCAATCAAGATGCCTCATGATCTTGCGTTTGTTATCTAAATTTCTATTTGCAAACCCCGCATGTACTAAACTAAGATAACTAATTCTTCATGAGAAGGAGAATAAAAGTAGTGAACGCAAGATTAAATGCAGAGAAAACGTCCCAAAAACTCATGACATTCTGGACGTAACCAATTTTATAGAGCACAGCCAAACAAAAGGAAGAGAAAGTTTTGCAACAGCAGTTTTAGTTTTTATGACACGATAAAGATATTGGATTTCGCTTTTTAGTGAAGCAGCAAAGGGCAAAAAGTTTTCGTAGCTTCCACTTTTGCAGTATTTTTGTGCTTGCTTGGTTTTCGATTGAAAAAAGGACATATTGTCGTGACTCAGTTAAAAAAGTACAGACAAACAACTTGATAAGCAGCAAGTAAAAAGCAATGAGAAAGCACTTTACCAAACTTTCATCGCTTTGCAATCTACAGTTTATTTATGTCGGAACGAAGTAAACTTGTTGAGCCTCCGTCGTAGATAAAGGTTCAAACACTAGATTCCGGTTTCTATATTGTAAATTGTAATATATCTTGGTTGTATGATGGATTCAACGAAACGCGCAAACCTGTGTTCTAATACTATGTTACACTTGTGTTACGCATTTACTGTTGTTAGTAGGGTGCATTTTAGGATAAAACATTATTTCCGAATTTACCCTCGCAGACATTTCGTTGAAATGTGCACGAAATTAAAACTATTGAACAATATGTTTCCTTCATTAAATGGCTTTGTTGAGTTTATTTTACAGTTTACCAAAATCCCATTCGTCCTCACTCATTTTAAAATGCTGTCCACTGAGTTTTTTGATATTTGAAAACTTAAATCCTGTCGACAAAGGGCTACACTACCTACAACACTACTGTGAAATCATGGAGTTTGATGTACTGTATGGTGTTAGATATCATAAAATAAACATTTCACAGGAACACTTGTTGTCTCCAAAATTTTCTCATCTTCTTTTAATTCAATTGTTTGGTATCTCTAATGCTTAAATGTTTATCTGGAAAGTGGAAGCTCCGTAATGAACTTTCCATGATGAGCTTTTATTCTTTGATGAAGATGAGTTGGACGCTTTGATATTCTTAACGGCTAGAGTTCCTCAAATGATTTTGGAAACCTTCGCCTCTTTCAGAGCTTGAAATTTGAAGCTCTAAGGCATTGTAAAATGTTGTGCTAAATTAAATACGTATTTACTTTTTTTTCAAATTATACATCAAAATAGACAATAACCGACTTGACACCATTTTCAGAAAAAAATAATCACCATCACGAGTGAGTATCTGTTTCAGTAAAAATTCATACATCGTGAGTGACTGAGAAAGTTCCAGAATGAGGAATACACTAAAATTGATTAAAATTATTATGCCTGTAAGACGAAAATATTCTAAGGTTTTTTACTATTTCCCTCGACTAATTTCAAAATCATTTCATTTCAAAAATTCACCTAAATTCAAAAGTTGACAGACGGACAGATATTTATCCACTCCTCCTCCACCATCGATTTTAGAAAGTGCCATTAATAAAAGTAATCCTACCTAACTTAATAAGTATTATAGCAGTTTTTGCACACTTAAAAAACTGTGTAAGTAGCTGAGGCTCTGTGCAAGATACATTTTTTTTACTATGCCCATCGTCCGTACCTCTTATAACAATATTACTTAAACATATAGAAAGCTCATATTTGTTCCGCTTTAAACATCTTGATAACTTTGTGTTATAATCTCTGCGTGTGTTAACAATGACAAGATAAAGGAACAAATCAAATGAAGACGCAGTTAGGCAAACTTGCATAATATATTATAAATCCTTATATAGTTATCATGATGTTTATTGGCTAACGATTATGACACACTTGCAGCTAATCAAGACAACATTTCATACTTGCATGCTTCTCTGCATGGTAGACCTACAAATTAAGATATTGAATTCGGCTTTATGAATGCTCGTCAAAGGGTTGAATCATTCGATTCCTGTAGAACATCTCATTGTTTTCCTCAATGCGAATGAAATAAAACTCAATTTCTTTTATGAATTCTTTCAGGTCGTATATTCTTTGGAAAACGAAAGCCCTTGAGATGCGAGTATACAACGCAGAAATCTTTTACGCTCTTCTGAAGATTGCATTTCTTGTTCTTGCAAGAAGCGACGCCATAAGCCATAACTCCAATAAATGAATTGGTTCTACACGCACAGAAACAGCAACTCATAAAAGAGTATATCTGATTCATTCATTTCCAAAATTAACGACTGGGAAAGTTTATATGGGGTATGGTATATGGTATACTTGCACTAGTACGCTTCATGTACATACATAAATCCCATTTCAAAATAATTTCACTGTGGAAGTATGACTGGAATAAATATTACCTATGTGACTTATACTAGCACAGAGTAGTAAAAAATTTCATTTGAACAAAGGAACCTTATTTCTAAGCACGCCATAAAATTTCCTACGTGTATGACACATTTGCCATCTCCTTTCGCGCAGCTACGCATGTTGTGATAGGATGAGTCAGTCCTGTCCTGCTTCATGTATAGGTACTCATACCAAGATTTAATAGCTTTCATAGACACCTCTGGCATTGAGTACGGTCTACAGACACCTTAGCAGACTAAATAGTTGGTGACGACAATAATAACAACTGAATAATATGGAAAACGACGGTGTCGCTTGTTGCTGAAGAAAAGCTTTGAAATTGAACGCGTAAAAAGTTCCGTTTGGAGCTTTGGCCCAGTAAAATATTCGTGTGCTCACGTACTAGACTCTTCACTTAATGTTAATAATAATAATACGACTATGAACTCATCTTCACAACAGGAAAAAACAAAAATGAATGCTTTACCAAATAGTTTACATCTACATACACTGCTTTCCATTGCATCTCTGAGAGTTATTTTTTAAAATTCTTCCTAAGTACACCCTACCATTTCGGTTATAAAACGACGAGAATAATACAACAACAACAACTAAAACAAGAATAACAACTCTTACCCCCAGAATTTTCCCCTTCTAAAGACTTGCAAAAGTGTGTTCATGTTGTGAGTAGAGTGAGTAGGTATATACGAATCGTCGTTTTTGCAAGCATCTTTCCCTTGAGTAATTCTGATTTTTACGACCTTGTTGTTTTGATACTAGAAGGGAGGGAGGGGAAGCAATGAAACCCAGATGTACGAAAACGAGGAAGCATAAAGGAGGATGCACGTTCAATGGAGCCATCCAAAAACAGAAAATATAATACTTATTATACTTCTTTATTTGTGCGAACCTATTTCTAAGGTACATACATCCGAACACATTTAATTTTACGTGCGTAAAGAGCGTTTTTCTCTCATAGTCTCGTTCAATGACGGACGCAAAAAAGCTACATAAAAAAGTTTTGTCATAGCTGATGGATTTTCTCAGTCATTTTTCGCCCATTACTATTTTGCAACAACAATAAACTACTTACTGAAAAACGCAAGTTCAAATATGTATACTAACACAGCAGCCAGTCTTTCATTTTCTCTGGTGCTCACTTGCAAAAACAAAACTGAAGGGGAATCACACTAATAAAACGGATAACGAGCAAGAACGCATCCAAACAGTCATTAAATGGGCAACCAAAAACTGAGATACCTATGTTTGTCTTCGTCAAAGGCTCATGTATGTCTCTCGCAATCCATGTCTAGATTTTTGCTAAACCAAAGAAAAAGTGTATCAGAAGCACTGTCTCCACTTTAGCAATATAATTTCGACAGGGACAGCCGTAAATATTTTAATGGCTCTTCCCCATCTTCGGTTTTAGAACTCTCCAAAGGCTAATTGTAAGCATCACTCAAATGCTATTGGCGGAATAGCCATATTTCTAACTTTCATAGATCATTTGGCAATATCTTAACATACAACTTTGATAAAATGTAATGCGTAATACCATCTATGAAGCTCCAAATATTTTGGTGCACACTTTTTAATGGGAGTAGTTCATTATTCTATTTTAATTTTGTCAAAGTTATTCAACTCCTTGTAAACTTTATCCTAATTTCAATCGTTCATTGTTTTTCGTAACGTATTTGACGTTTCTTTCATGTAAAAATTTTGATACTCAAGAAACCATAATATAAATATTGAAATTTAGGAATTATTCAAAATATATTTGTTACTGCAATCAAATTGAGCCAGGTAGTTTTTATTAGTTTGTGCAAAAGGAAAAAATTAAATAAGAGAACACAAACTGCCAATGTACATTGTGCTAGTTCTTGTACATAGAACGGTCTTATTTACTAGCATAATATCTAGCTTTCTGCTCCTATTACTTTTTAAAGTTCCTTGGCCGAGGTTCGTTTTGTTTACTACTAACTAACCAAGTAAGTAAGATTATTAGTCAACATCAGACATTTACTTACGAGAAAAACAAACAGAAAAGTCACGAAAAGTAGAGACAATACACGGTTATAATTATTGTTGTTACATCCATGAAATGAATAATATGTCGGTATTAAAATTGGCTAGCGTTGAGTATTCTCGGTGTATATATAGCCATCATTGCATAATACTGCCGAAAAGGGTTTATTCCAAGGTGGTTAATGATTAATACTAATGTTAACTGACGAGGGAGAATATTTCGGTTTATGAATTTACGACCAATAGACTAACAATTAGCATTTCATTAACATTCAAGTAATCAGTTCATGCCAAATGTATTGTAATCAGTATAATCACGATACCATTGCCTGCTTAGCAGCTATTTGGTTTCGTTGTTGCTTTGATAAGACTACTAAAAAATGCCCAATGATTTTGTACAATTTACATGGGACAACGTCAGTTTATATTGTAATGCAATGTATAGTACAAATCCACAAAAAATGACTGACAATGACATGAGGAAAACTGACAAAGATCATGCCATAATTATTGACACATTATAATACTCTTATCCTTTCACTTTATTCATTTCCATCATAAAGTAGAAATGCAATAAATGATAACTGGAAATAAATAATTTGAATTACAAGATAACTTTGAGTTTCTCATAATAATCACTAATTCTTGCATTTCTGAGTGTCTTCATTAATAAAAAAAATTCTTTCCTCCTGTTGTAATTATTTGTTTTAATCGAAGCGAAAAGTATAAAACTATGAACTTTTCCTGGTAATAAGACTCATGTCTCATGTGTGTGTGCATGCTGACATGCTTGCGTGTTTCTGTCGTTTTTCGAAAACTAAAAATATGCCATAAAATATTCTCTAAAAAAACTTGAAACTAAGCTTTATTCCTCGAACAACATAAAGTGGCATCAAAAACAAATAACTTCTATATTTAGATATTGAATATTCGCATCGCATTCATGTTTGCAAATCCTTTTATTTTTAATCTTGTGTTCATTTTGCATATGTTTTTGCTCTGCAAAAGTAGTTATGTATCTACACTACTAAAATATTTACTTCATTGAAAAACTCCTCGTAGGGAAGACTTACCAGCATATAATACTAATTGGAGAAAGAAAAGCCGTTTCCATTTTATTTATACTCCTTCAAGAAGAATTCGGGAGCTACAATTAATGATTTACTTCTGGTCTTATCAATGGCACTAACAAAAGGAAAGTACATATATCGGGAAACTATGATAATTCAGATTACATGGCTTGTGCAGCATGCATTCTGTGCGAAGGATGAAGAAAAAAAAATTCATGAATTACAAGCTTTTGTTCCCTTTTCATATTCTTGAATGCAAACATGCAGGAATCTTCTAACGCAAAATAGCTTCAAGTACTTCAAGAGCCCTTCAGAGAGTTGGTTCACACAACGCTGGGTTGAACTTTAAAGTCTTATCACAACTACTTTGCACCACCATTTTGCAATAGACATGCAAAATGGGACATAAAGAAGAGAGTGCACCAAAAATGAGCCAATTCTTCTTAATACAAGAAGAGAAAGAAGCACATGGGCATTGTGCAACGTTAGATTGTGAGAGATTGTAAAACTTTATGATGGTCTTCATGCTAAATTATGCTTATGCGAAGTTAATAGACCACACCAGCAGCACTGAATGGAGACTATAGAACCATCATGTTGTTATGAATGTATGTTATAACTTTTGGGTGGGTTTGGTTGAGACTTGAATATTACTTGTCGCTAATACGCGAACTTAACAAGATGCTCAAAAGCATTTAAACCATATAGCATATTTAATCCAATTTGGAGTGATATGTAATAACAATAATATTGAATACTTTATGCTACATAATATGTAATATCATCTTTATGGTGAGTGAAATTGCACTCCAAATATTTCTCCGTTTTCATAATAACTTTTTGCTGAGTAAAAGTATGCACGTTCTGAACGGATGCCCTCCTCGAGCGATAGTAATAACTAGGTAATTTCATGTTTTGAATTTCTCCTTATTCATTTATAGTAGATAGCATTAACTTTACCGAAGGAAATTCACTTTCTGCTAAATGACGTTTACAAGTAGGAATAAAATGATAGTTAAATGTTGCTGATTGCACGACAGGAGCACTCGGTTTGCCTGATGCCGCTGTGTGGGATTTTATGACTATTTTTATAATAAACTGCGGCGATGATGCAATTCAATACACGGCTACCATTTCGCTTGTTATTATTTAGCTGGTAATAACATCCGGCACATGCAAAGCAGATGCTCACAGTAAGAGCTCAATTAAATGAATTACTTGACCGTCTGGTATTTATGCGTGTCTTTTCACATTTTAAAAGGTGAGTGACGAGCGTGAGTGAGGAATGGCAAGGGAGTGCAAGATATTGTGTTTGTAGTTGTGATGCAGTTTGCTTGCAATTAAAAGTTGATTTTCGCCTTCTGCACTAATAGCGTAAACAACTCCAACATTGCTTTTACACAAGACGACTAATGGCAAATATGTGCACTCACACTGCTGTGTAGAATAGTAAGACAATTTTTATGATTATGCTTGTCAAGCAAGTAAGTAGACAAAACGCTATCAAGTTGTTGGAAGATGACTGAGCGAGCAATAACAATATATTGATTTACGACGAAGGTAGGCTTTAATTTCTAACGCGAACACGATTTTTCTTCTACCGAAACCGCGCATACCAGCCATAAAAACTCTTAACTACGATTCTTTCTCAGATTTATTTCTTTGATTATGGCTTAAATACATTTATGTACTTGTGTATGAACTTTATAGCAGTTTATACAACACTTTTATTAAGATTGTACCTTCTCCGGGAGTTGACTCTTTTCAAGCACTTTTAATACACAACTCGCTGGAGGAAGAACGCAACAAAACTAATGAATTAAGGCTCCACAATTTTTTAAAAATGTATAAATATGAAGGTATGTCCACAAAATGCTAGGAGTTATCAGCATATCAGCATAAATATAGCGTCAAATTTTTTTTAGAATTTCTACTGTGCATAACGTTGCAAGGGACAGAATACTTTTTGTTTACTTTAAAATACAAAACTTGACAATGACGTCACTGTTTAAATTAGTAATATTCGTGTGAGATGGTTTCAAACAGTAAAAAACATGGGGTTGCTCAAAACTCAAAACTTTTCATTCATTTTCTTGTCCAAAGTTCCAATATCTATTTGCATCATTTTTCATGAATGATGGATAGAGTTAAGTAAACTAATGGGCCGTTGGTGCAACGCGAAGACAATCAACACGAAGCTGCTCAAGCTACTGCTGGTGAAAGTTCCAACAAAGACTTTGAAGAGATTTTCTCTTTTTTGTAGTTATTTGGTGACTTTGGAGATGTGATTGATGTATTAGATATGTAGTAGTAGTACAATATGTTTTATTACATCTGACGAATAAAGACGTTTGACTGCTTGACAGGTCGAATGCACAAAAGAATGTCATTTATTACTTTTGCCAAAATAAGCTTAAGCAGGTACGGATTACCAGTGAATGCCCGTCTTGCCTTTCATTGGAATACTAAATTCGAATTTGAAGTCCATGGTTTTCTACCATCACACTTTGTAGAATATGATGTCTAGAATATAACTCGTTGGATATAGGATGCTACTCAAACTTCGTTGCAGCTCTCTTAAGCTAGATTAAGTTGATGTGCTACTAAAACTGCCTCTACAACTTCTGGTTAAACAATTGCTAGACTCACTAAAATGTTATGCTTTTGATTGTCTTATTTAACATAGGGGATGAGATAACTTAAAACAAGGTATCGTAATTGTCGTAATCCAAGATGAGTAAATTAAGCAATAGTGTTTATAAAGCCTAAATAATTTTACGAAGGAATTATTCAGGGATACCGAATTAGAGAAAGGTCAGTTTTGTTGAACAATAAACGCAGGACAGGAATTTGGACCAGTGTTGCGTAAGTCCTCTCACACAGTTGATGGTTAAACGGTTATCTAGCCAGGAGCTCATGTAGGTCAACGTTTAAAATTAAAATAGAATACATCATGTCTTTTCATTCGTCATTCCCCTTAAGGTTGATGTAAATATAAGGTGGTCCTGTATGTATTAACGAACGATGTATGCAACTCATAAACATGGGATTACTTACATGATGCTTCAGCAGGTTGGACACAGGATTACCTTGCAATAATCTTCTCCATGCACCTAATTTTTTTACCTTTGAGAACCCCAGTGTGATAAACTAAAGATTTACATATTAGATAAAGATAGCACCATATAACTGCAAGTACATGCCAGCCTAAATGAATGTTTTATTTGATAAAAACATATTTAATAGTGGAACTAGTAGTGTATAGATAAATGATTCTTTATTAATTAGTAATAAGTATAAGAAAAAATATATGTGTAACTCAGTATTTACCATAGTCTTGCATATTCTTTTTGTAAATTTTATACAACAATTTATGAAAATCCTTTTAAACCGTGATGAAGTAAATTATTATCAAGTATTTGCAATCTTGAGCTCTGATATGCAAGTTTACTTATACGGATGTTGTTTTATTTAATTTTAAACTCACGTTTAAGACTAATAGTTCTGCTTTACTACATTCTACTAGCTAGGATACATATTATAAAAGCATGCTCCGAAATGGCTTATGATACATTTTATTGCAACAAACGTATTTCACTTATCTTTTCTGGTGATCTTTATAACTTCCTGCAAAAGCTATGACTTTGACTTGCCGTAAAAATAATTCATTCATTGATATTCAGCTTTCTTTCATAAATTTTGTTGGTGTGATCGGTGGTATTGCGTACACTGGTGCACAATAACAATGCATTCGGTATAATACAAAATAAAAATGTTCTATGTTTTTTATTGTCTACGATGATGCCAGTAAGGATGAATATCAACATCGACTCCAAGCAGCATTTGCCATCAGATATTAATAGGTCGAATCTAGCCGCATCTTATGCATGCATCCTGTATATTTTACATTTATTCTCATTTACAGGTTTTTTCCAGTTTATTTAGTTGGTCTTTCATTTCTGTTAAATAGTTGTGTGTATCCACGCTCCAAGAATAATTCCCAGACTCCAGAGTTTATGCCATTTTAAACTGCGTGATGATAATGAAGAACGAAGTCATCAAAGTGAATAGCTATACAGATTTGTGACAAAAGGCAAAACATTGTACATCATATAATCAGACTTTAACTCCATGCTAATCGCAAGCTTATTGGAGATCGTTTGCATGTGTAGGAAAATTGCATCCGCAACTCCAGTACGAGTTTTTACGATTTAGAATGAAAAAGTACATAGGTATAACACTTGGTTAAATGTACTTTGGTTTGCACATATTCCTAGTTTGCATTATAATATTTTACTTACATTTCCAATGAATTCATAGGTAATGGCGAAAATCCCGTTGTAAGAACGAATTGCAATAGGATTATTCTGAAGCTCAAGCAAGAAAGCATTGTGCTTTTTGCAATCAAACTGCGTCATTACTTCATCCCGAGCTAACCATTCGTTCATGCACTCACTAACCTATATCAAAGAACGCGTCACGAATCAAATCTTGCAATTTACATAAATGTATAAATATAAGTGCCTATTAGTTCCAAATATTTATTTTCAAAACGGGAATCAACAAATGTGCATTCAGGTATGTACCTTGGCACAAGAATCCGCTGAAAGTACCAGGAAAATTATAACGTGTCCAAAATACACTGAGTTAAACATAAGAAGAAACCAGTCAGGATTAGACGCGACATCGCCTATTTTAAGTGACGTGAACGGAACAATGTAGCAAACCCAAGCCAGTAAAGTTGGTCCGAAAATTGAATTAAGATTATTAAACATCGCCTTTAGAGCTGCGTACTTCTGACAAATTATAGTCGGGCTAATAATGTCAGCAGAAATGGATTTAGCGATATCATCCTTGAAAGATTTGACATGAAACCAAGCTACAAGCGCAATTGAGATCATCAACATGTACAGAAACCATGTATTTGCATCGTGGTAAAAGTCCATAACAAATTGAATCACAATTATTAATATAGTGGCTAAAGTAGAATTGCTTTTTAGCGGATGGCTACGTATTTCAGTTGTGGTTTTAAGGATTTCAGAGGCTGGAATATCGTACACACGTAAGTTTGCATGGACTCGACTCAAATACGCATTGACTAAAGCTTCTAGATCCCAATATGTTTTATCAACGACAAAAATTCCTCCAAGTGTTCCAAAAACCACATAAGTCAAACAAAAGACTGTAATCATCGTCTTTGCAATCTGGAAAAAAATGTGATCAAAATACTGTGTAGACTCATTGAAAGATGTGCAGTGTTCAGATGCGTAATTATAGAAGTCACGACTTGCTACGCTAAATAGTTTCTTGTCGTGTCGTGGCCTTACAAGTTCCATACATACGATAACAGTTCGGTTACTATTCTATATTCCATTCCAATTCATCATTTCTTGATTATAGCACTAACACTCACGAGGGAACTAAAGTACATGTTATCACAAGTTGGGCTTTCAGACTGTTATGTTATAACTTGGGTTAAATTTTGACTTTCATGAATGGTCCCGTAGTTTAAATATTTCAAAAATGATTAATTCCGAATATTCGCTTGAACGACATTGTAAGACCTTGCAAATCCTATGTTGGTTTTGGCATTTTGAAAGTTTAAAGGGCTTACAATTTTGAATGCAAGGGCCATTAAGAGGAAAGAAACACGGGACGCAGGTATCCTCGTGAACACCTTTATTAGGCCCTACATAATCTTGGGAAGGAACCGCGATAACATGTTCTACATTTCCATCGTTAGTCGGTTTTCAACTTGAAGGAACTAACCTTACGGTAATTTCCTGGTAAAACCTTATAACTCGACGACACAAATGTCCTGACCTCCATTGATGTGCTCGATGAAGATGAGAACCATGCTGTGAATGTAATAAGAAATGTGACCCTTCTGACAAGCTGAAAATAAAGAGTTGGATCTTGAGCAACCATGTCGATTTTCAGAACCAAAATATGGTTGATTTGGCTAAGGAGTGCTACAACACGTATGAAAACGCTGTAAACCTGTATCAGAGTTAGAACAAAGGCGTGTAATTGATGTGTTCATATATATATTTAGGTATACCGCAGACACTTCTCTTTTATATTTTAGGTAAAAAGAGAATTCTTTAGTAGGAAGCAGTACAAAAGATTTTTTAAATTATGTTTTGCTTTGTCTTAATAATAATGATTTTCATTGTGAAATTGTAAAAGTATAAGCATGCTATGCAATCCATAAAACAATTTTAAACAAATTGTATAGTACACGCTCACCATTTGAAGTGTATTCTTGTGGATCACAAAATCCTGCAAAGTTTCGTCATATTTGATGTGGTATGGAATGAATCCCGCATAGTATCCTAGATCGAGAATAATCTTCAAGAAAGTCTCACCGGAATTGATGGAAAACTTGGAGGAAGCTGTGACAGAAGAGGCTGTAGACTTATCATGTGGTCCAGCATTAATCGTCGAGTTGGTCTTTGACCATGAAGTCCCATGAGTGCATAAACATGAATTCCCTTCTTTAATTTTTCGCACTTCAACTTTGGAAAGATCAGTTATCATTTTGGTCTCGCTGTTATGTTTTTGCACTTTCATTTTTTTAATGATAGAAATGTGTACCTCTATACCAAAGTTTCATAATGCCCCTTATATCAAAGAAGAAAAGGTAAAAGTTTTATTAATAAACCAATTCAATATGTGAATTTGGCTATTTGGATCGTATATCATCATCAACTCCAGAATCAAATATTAACAACATGTTATACATGGCTGTTATGTAAAAATGTTTGTGGTGTGAAGAAATTTAAGGAATCACTGGAAATATATTTGCTTAAGTATTTTACAACACTTTTGTCCTGAAACCTTCTACAAATACTTAAAACGTTCTGGTCAGTTCCGGATTTGAATCCGCATAATAAGAGCAAATATTGCTCATAAAATTAAATTTGTGGAAATATTTGATTGTTCTCCGAATAAGTTGACATTCTCATGTCATTTTCAATTAACCTGATTAAGTATCTTTCCTAGGGAAAACCAAGCGATAATTTAGCACTTTAAAATTAGCTGAAGTAATAAAGCTTTGAATTTCGAAGAAACTTTATTGGAACTCCTACTCTTACGTATGCACATCATATGAATGTTACCTATTCTTGATTATCTGAAAACGTCTTTCATTCGGTATACATTAGTCCTGAGCAACCAATTCGCATATTGACATAAAAGACGAAGGGGCTGATGTACTGTTTTAAAATTGATTTACTCATCGTCAGTATTTTAACAATAAAGTACAGAGTACTTATAAATTTGGAGTATAAAGGTATAAATATAACTGAACAATAAAAAAATTGCATTTTACTTTAATTTAGTCACAATGCCTTATAACCTTCCTGGAACGCTGCGTAAATGAGACATTTTGGAAGGTACAAAATGAATAAATACAATCTAGAAAACTGGGTTTTAAGTTTTGGTATGGTTTACTCTTACTCTACTTGGTCGAGTAAAGTGAACGCTCACAACTACACGATTTCATATCTCAACAATTACACGGGTGTGGTGCGTTTGAAAATATTATTAAGGTTTAGTAGCGGTTTAGAGAAAATAGATACGTTTTCATTATGACTATATGTTCTAATGAAAATGTTTTTGAATGCATAAAGTCCATTTGGAAATTAATTTCACATAGGTACATATTTACTCGCTCATGTTTACATCAAAGAAGAGAAACTTCATGGAATACTATTTATGTGTCCCTTTTGATGATTGGCAAATCTTTGCTGCTCTTTTTAATATTTATTCAACTTAAGCTCAATAATGCTGAAAAATCCCACACAACCACAATTTCAATTAGATATAATAAAAGACACACTTCGAATTTCCCATAAAGAACAAAATATACAATATTTGAAATAAATATTGAGCTATATATCCCTTTGAAAAGATTCAACACTTTGAATTCGGACCTATATGCATGTAAAATTTGTTGATATACCTATTGTAGACACTCCAAGTTGACGCTTCCCCGAGAGCGCTGCTCTGCAGTCTTGTTAGTACACTTGAAGGTTGATTTGCCTACAAATATAAACTCTTTTGATGTCGTTTTCATCCATTCCTAGTAATCGTATGCGAACAAGAGCTCTCATTGCTGGAACTCCTTTCGGAATTGAGTCATGAAGGACAGCCTGGACAAGATTGTTTGGATTTTGGGGGCATGTTATATTGAATTCGGCTGAGCACACACTAAATTCCTAATAAAATGAAAAAGGAACACCAAATATATCGGCTAGCTTGTATAGTAACACAAAGGTCATTCATTTTAACATTTCATTTCTGCTCGTCATGCGAGGATGTTAATAATATTACAAATAATCAGCTCATCACATACATCCATTGAATCTGAATTATGAACATCTTTGCTTATTTTTTGTGTATTTTGGTTTTAAAAATTGTGAGCGGAGCGCATCCATTTTAACCAAACAGAGAAAAATTGAAAGCATTTGTATAAGCATTAATTTTTAACATACTGGCCATAGTTGAGTTTCCCATCCAAACGTAGGATCAATGCTGTGAACTTGCACGGACAGACTTTTTGTTTGAACTTTTGCAAGGAAGCTTGCAATCAATGTGTAATTTTGATTACGACGAATTCCACAATAGTCTTGCTGCGCTTTTTCACACGGCAGATTCAGGTGAACTCTTGTCAAATCTGCATATTTCAGTTGTTGCGAGGAATCGCACAATCGGATTGGAACATTTGTCGCTCCCTCAGCATCCGCTGCAAGCAAAGTACCAGGAGGAAATATGGAAACGGATTTACTATCCTCAAGAGCGATTTTTGTAACAGTATTCTGTCTGATTTCTGGATTTGCAAAGGATTGTGAAAATAGAAGGACGATCGTGATGGGAATCAAATGCGAGGGATAACATCCTTCCCTGCCTCTCATCATCGTCATAATAATTCACGTATGTTATGGCTATACTTCCTTCGAGCTTTTCCGATGCCTTTTTGAATCTAATTGTGATCTACGTACACAATAATAAAACCAAACTCCAATGAATGTGTAATAAGTAAACTTTAAAGTCTTGATGATGATGACGTAAATAATGATTAGTCTTGTGTAACGTTAAGCAAGTATAAAACAACGTCGTTGCTCCTTTAGTTAATGAACTCTTTAAAATATTTTTATCTGATTGTAGACTTTTTTTTTACAAATGATTAGGACACTGATTACTGATATAATCCACCAATCCACCATCGACAATAAAAGTTCATGGTCTAATTACGCACTCACTTACAAAGCTGGCGTCGAATGGAGGATTCAGTATTCAGACACGGGTTCTTTGATTAGCTCATGTTTGATGTTTTTGCAGAATAATTTTTTTCTCTTTTATGATATATGTCTAGCAAAATGATTTGCAATAGAATTCAACGATTTGCGAGCTAAAAATTTTATGATACGTTTTGAAATATGTACTCTAAATATAGTCATACGGTGGATCTACCAAGCCATGCATACCAATCACTGTAACCAATCAAGACTAAATTGCTTATTTACAGGTCACAAGTTATTGAACACCCGGCACGTGATATAAAAGGTGCACATAGGTACGTACTTTGTGCATATTATTACGATTATAAGTCAATAATCAAGGAACTCACTCATACGGTTAAAAAGAAAAGTAATTTATTTTCATTCATTTTTATTGCGTCAATAAAAATATCAAACCTGTTTGCATGAAACACAATGTCATCTTGTTTATATTGTGATTAGGGAGTAAATGCGATTTATGTAAGGTTAGCCTCAGTTGGGGTTTGGTTTAGGTCCTGGCCATGTCTTTTAGTGAAAGGGAAGGAAATGGATAAATCAATGACTAGAGCAAAAAGTAATTAATTTCATACTCTTTTTGGGCTACAAGTTACAGCAAATTATAATCAACCACCCACGATTCCATTCGTATGTATTGTATGCAGAATTCATTAGATGTATCCGTGATGCATGTGACAATGACAATTCTACTAAGCAAATGCTGATAATCGAAAATTAATGATGGGAAAACAATTAATCCATAATGAGCAATAATGACTACAAATGAAAGTTATTGAAAATTCAGAGTGCATATTCATGGCTGCATAAATTTAGACTCTCAACTGAAACTAATGAAAAATGTAATGTGTAAGTGCTCGGCAATAATCATACTTTGACATTTATTTCAACATGCAATGCATCTTTAACTTGATTTTAAGCAGTGATGATATTTAGAAATTTATTATGTTCTTGGCAAAACGAAACTGATGTGAATGGTGTGACATTCAACCTTCAATCACTGTTGCAAGTTGCAATACTTGCAATTGCAATTGATTGTCGCCTTGCATTTTGCAAGTTGCACCCCACGCTGTTGTTCTTTGCGCTGCACTTTGCTACCTTGCGCTTGCCTTCGGTCTGACATGAAAGCTGTGTTTCTCTTTAGTATGAAGTTATGTGTTGCGAGCGTCATCTACGGCTTTGGTGGCGAAGCTCATGATCCTTCATGTGGAGTGTGGAGTTAGTCCAGCAGACCATCAAGAATTTTCATGTTTGTTTGTGTTCATTTGAGTAGATGCGTGCAGTCTGTAACGTAAACAAAATCGAAAGCAAAATATGACATGAATTTGTGTAATCCGCAGCTGAGTTATTCGATCGAACTCGAATTTTGTTAGAAAGGAAGGCAATGGGCTGAAAAATTTACTGAACTATTTGTCAACCTTCTGCTCTGACATCATTTGACAAGCGAATGCACAACGGATTCAACATTGTTAAAACTGCTCAGAGTTAGTTTAAAAAAAAGTAAGACAAATTGTAAGTTAAGGTTAGTCATTAGTTGATGGGAAATTTATATGAGTTTTAAAGTAGAAAGTCACTTGCGTGCGATTCAAGTATATTGTGATTAGATTACTGGCTGAACCGGGCTTGTTGTCTGTGATTAATTAATCGTTTGATCTGTTACTTTTGAAGGTTTTGATTGATTGAAAGTCGAATGCATCACCTTTCTTGTGCTATAAACGTAACAGTTGATAGTGAAATTAAAAGCTTTCACTCTGGTTTGATTGACTGTTGATATAGTCTGTTGGCTAATCTAAGTACAGAACGCTTACGCAACGGAGGAGTTACGGGACGGGAAATCTAGAATCAAGATTTTAGCGGAGGGCACAAACTGGTATATTATTTTGTCAAGTTGTTTAAAGTTTCCCGACTATAAGGGTTATGACTGAGTTATCTGTATTAATAATAAATAATAATTATATCGTTATGTTAATTGGAATTTATGTAGATCCGTGAAAGATGTCATACCCTTACAGAGGCGCCCCAATGGGGCGAGGGTATGGACATCCAACTGGGAATTCTTATTATGCCCAACAAGGTGGTGGCCCACCAATTCGTCCTCAGGGAGGTCCCGGTGGATATATGCCGCATTCAGATTTTGAGGCAAGCCCTCCTGCTATGAGAGGGTATGCAATGATTTTTGTTAACCCACGAATATAAAGTTGAAGAAACCTTGTCTATCTTGTAGTATCAAGGTCTTAACTAAATTAATCTCACGTACGTGTTTCAGGGGACCGAGTGGACACTTTGAAGCAGATAGTGGTCCACGCGGAGGGAGTTTCGGCAGAGGTTACGCTGGGGCACATGGCGGCATACCTCAGGCATCTCCATTACATGCCCCAGGAGGAAACCAGGATTACCCGCCGAGAGGAAGAATGGACTCAGACCCGGCTGGATCTGCCTCAGGTTTTGAAAGTGGATCGAATTCAGATGCACCTCAATCATCATCAGGCGGACCAAAAAATTTTGCTAATGATTGCGAAATTGTAGTGCTTCACAAATCTCAGCAGTAAGTTTAAGTCTACATTTCATTTAACAAAAACTAAAATGGGCCCGATCAGTATTTCTACAACTTGGTATGTATTTTTGAAAGGCAATACGGGGAGATGGTTGAAAGGGAATTGAGGAAGAAAGGGCTAAAAGTGGACATCATGTTCCCCAAGGGAGAAGTGAAAGTACAGGAATTTTTGAAGCCGATCGCCAAACTTGGGACCATTTTTGCTGTTGTGATTGATGTTGACAACGAACAAGCTCGGACCGTTAACTTTTACCAATTTCGAGGGCATACCAAACCTCAGTGTGAGTTATTAAGGACACTCAGTTTTTAGCTCGTGTATTATTGTCAATCTTCAAAATGTATATGTATTACAATCTCGTATTTTTTTGGCTTTATAGATCACAAAAATGTTCCGTTGAATATGGCTTATGGAGTCATTGTTCAAAAATACAATGAATTAAAACAAAAGGAGATTGGAATCATACCGGATGGAATGAAGAATTTGTTGCAGCTTGTTTTGAAAGAAGAAACCTTGCAGGATAACGAATACACTGCATTGGTTAGATTTCTCCAAGAGAGGAGAAAACGTCAAAACGCTTTCCTAAATCGTACAAGCAATGTGATACAAGAACACAAGACTGATGTTCAAAGTTTGGTAGACACTCCTGGTAAGATATAATTACAGGTTACCTGATGTATTTTATTTTAATGCATACTTGCCCACTTACATACATGAGTAATGTTTAACTTTGATTAACTTTACAGAAGGGAAAGAATTACAAAAGCGAATTTTAACAATAATGAATGACAATGCGCCTCTGGTTATGTAACTCCGATGGACTTCAGAGGCTTTAAGAGGACGACTTCAAAGTATCAGTTTAATGTTATGTCATAATCTAATTGTGATGTGAGTACAGTAATTGGTTGTATAAGCGGATAATGATTTAAAATGAATTGGAAAAGTCATATCCAATGTTGAAGCTTGTTATATAGTTGTAAGAGTTGTATATAATTGAAAATGTGTCATGAATTTGTATAAAATCATTGTGGGCGTCTTTATTTCCTTAATTTTGTTGTAACAATAATCTTTGGTACTTGTACACTGTATTATTGAAAAGAAAGTTAATTTTTGTACCGTGAAAAAAAGGTGTCCATGCTATGATTTCTAGATTCAAAGTTGCATATTATGGTTGTTGGCTAGCAAAAATAAATAAGGGACAAGTGATGAACCCGAGGTAGTCGAGTGGCTTCAGGCCATCACCAACTTGGGATAACCGCATTAAATATTGTGCATGTATTGTATTGAAATTATACAAATAGTTGTTAACCAACTCAATCAGATAGTAAGTACTATGTATACATGCAGTTTGAATTCGTTACATAAGATTGCATATTGCATCCATTGCAATCATAGTCAGAGTATTATTATTATTATTATTATTATTATTGTTTATTGAGCCGCAAATTAAGAAAGTACAATCTCGCAAATGTATATGTGATACAAATGAAGGCGATGTACAACA
>JAQIXX010000790.1:0-46778 GCA_034700605.1 Willowsia nigromaculata
GGTTCATATTATACAAAATTTTCAAAAAATTCGAAAAATATCGTGTTTAGCCATGTCGAAAATAAATAAAGTTACTCAGAATGGAGTTCAAGACACGACGACATCATGTACTTACAACTTATTAATATATTTACCTAGTCTGCACTGTGCACTTGCACTTGTTCTATGCAGATTGTACACTTTGCATAAATAAAGGAAGATGGGCCAGAAAGGACGCTCACCACCGACAAGTCGTCACAATCCCACAATATATTAACTAGGAAGAGAGAGGGACTTGCAGTAGAGCGAAATCAGAGCGCCAGGAAAGTTCGTTTTGCAATTGTTCATTAGTTGTGTATCTTGGAAATGTGAGACTTTGGCCATTGGTTGATTAGAATTGCCATTGTGGCTTTGAAAACTTTTTGAAAAAAAGAAAAATATTTGTTTATTGTTCCAAATACAAAGGCTGGTATAAGAACGTATGACGGGAGTAAATAAGCAACAAAAAGTGTGGAGATTCAAAGCCATAGAAGTGTGGATTCATTCCTAAGAACACTCCAACAAATTTGGTATTTATTTACGGCTTAAATAGATTCAGTATGTATTACACATGTGATAATATACAATCATAATATTTGATATTGCAATTCTTTAATTGAATTCGATAAAAACCGTTGGTTTCTAGGAAGAATATTAACAGTGAACAGTACGGATACTGGACCTGCCCAAATCCCTAGTTGTAAGTTTCCTGTATGTCAATCTCGGAGGTAAATATCTGCAAAATGATGCCTCTACAGCCAATTGCACAACCTACATCAACGTCTCCCTCACAAGCTTCTCGCCAAGCTAACGCTGGTCAACGGAAAAGACGAATCATAAATTTGGAGTCTGCTGAAAGTAAGATATATTTGAATTTGTTCTAACGTCTAAGAGTCATCATACTTCCTATAAATCAGTTTTTATCACTCATTACAAGTTAATATATTTAGATTCATAACAATGACAATTGTTTTCTCTATTGTCAATTGTAGGAGAACTTAGACCGCGGTATAGCCCGGACAACAAGCCTGAAAAAAAGGAACCAGTCGTGCCAGAGCCAGAGAATGCAGTACACAACGAAGCGGCTAATCAACGGGCAGTTGAACCTGAGCAGATCAACAACGTTTTGGATATTCCACCTCCGAACGTGCCATTCATTGTCAGCGACATTGTGAAGAACAAATACCTGGTTGTGGCACCCCTCACAGGTGACAGGTACGACAGTTTGGATTTTACGAACTGGTTGGTAATTCATAACGACATTGGTGTCTTCAAAATGCTTCGTGTGTATCAACCCAATAAAGTAGAGTTAGGTTTGCGATACGTGGAGAAGATGGGGATTTTGAAACGCACTTTACCAAAAGAGAATTTCCAAACTATTTTAAGCGTTGATGAAAGCTTCTACATTGATAATGACACTGGTCATCGGTGGTTCTGCATGATTTTTGATCACAGGAGCAATGATGTCGTGGGAACGGTAAATAATTTGATCACTCCAGAAAAACCTATCATTAGGCATTTTCACATTGTCGAGAATTTTGCACAAAAGGCTTTCTATCTCATTGGTAAATGCCATGAGCAAAATATTATTGCGGATTTCAAACTGATGAATGTTACTGTCAAATCTAATCACTTAGCGGATCAGAATGAGTTGAGTAGCTTGATGAACCCAACAAGGATTCGAGAAGTTCTTCCGACCAGTTTTGACCGAAAGCTAATGATAGTAGGAGGGAAAGTTTCTGGGGTCGATAGCCACCAAATGGCTGTAAATAGATTTACAAAGGCAAGATACGCTTCTCACGAGTATCTCAAAACGCTCCAAAGGTATGAGACTGAGGATTCCATGCCCACTTTGAAAATTATGCTAGAATTTCCAGAGGTCAAGGAAGCTGATTTGATTGATGCTGTCTGCAATGATTTTGCAAATGCATTTGACTTGGTTTATTTGAGTATAGCAGGTCCTCGGTTTGAAACTATGAGTGCTCTTGAGATATGGGGTTGCATGAGCTCTATCGATAACTGGACTATCCAGGAAAAACTGTTTGCTTTCAGCTTTTTTAACCACAAGAGCAGGTTACGATATTACATGGAGCGTGAATATATTGGACCCAAATACTTGTTGGGCTTGTCCTTCTTAAGAGGTATCTACAATGATTGGAAATATGATCGCTTCGACTAAAATATTTATTGGCAGCATAAGCCTTAAGAACTTCCCATTATTCAAAGACGTAATTATAATCTGACACTTGATGATATGATAATAATCATAGGAACTGATTAAATGATACGTTCTCCAGTTTAGCTTTAGTAACAACCAGTGCTCTGGACACGAATTTTTGTCGCCAAAATAGCTTTACCAAAAACCATTCTATTATGATTTCAATTAAATAAAGTGCCAATTATGTATTAAGGTGCCATTCTGGACTCATAGTAAACTATTTCATGCTTAAGTACAGGTAATTATTGTATCTAATCAGACAATAAGATATATAATAAGATAATATGAATATAGAGACACTTTGAATGATATCAATTTCCATTCGTGATCGGTACCCTAATTCTCACGATCATTTGTATTCATTTCACTAAAGGTGTCTTTAATCCAAGTTGGAAAGATCATCTGCATTTACTAAAAGTGTGTAAGTTTTTATATATTTTAAGATGATATGTTAAATATAGACTGGTATATAAGTTTATGTCATTTACATTAAATAGTAAGAATAAACACAAGTCACTGCTTACCATTTGTGACGATGTTTTTGGCTTTTTGTGGATATCAGGAACTTTTTGGTTAGCTGTAAGAAAAATATAATCACTATAAAATATATTGCAAAAATCTTAAATTGTGCCATTAAATAATTCCGGGGATCTATTATGTATTGTGAATAGGTAACTATGTAGTTTTTAAAAATATTTTAAAGTTTATTATTCTTATTATTGAGTTGGTTTTAAGTTTTAAATCAAAATGTTATTCTATTTCTGGTGTTGGGAAAATCAATACATATTTAGTATGTAATGTGTAAGTATGTAAGTGTGTAGCTTTTAAATTTAATTAACTTTAAGAATCAAATATGGGGATAAAAAATTACAACTTACTAACTGCCTCCACCACGTCAGCGAGGACAACCCCATCGGTGACATCAACTTGCAAATCATGTATTTGCCGCTTACACCTCGCCTTCTCCAGGTAGTGATTAGCCCAATCGGTGTAAATCTGAAAAATAAAATAAAATATGTTAGATTGTTTATCTTGACTTGTATAATAAATATACATCAATTTGATATGAACTGTAGTCTTTCTATTTCTCCATATCTCTTTAAATGTTATTACCCACAAACCCAAATTAGCATCTTCAAACTGGTGTTATACTAATAGTAATAAGCACGAAAAGAAATGCAGTATAGGCTGGCAGAAGCAGAATTACAATTTGTTGTACAGGATGCTTTCGTTAGATTCGCTCTTAACTCTTCGCTGGTCGGAATAACGTGGTTTTAATCATAAGCAGAAGCCGACAGCAGATCATAAAATCTTAATTTTCTTTCCAAAACATATTTTCCAGTTAAACAACAAATATTTGCATTATTTTCCATTCATGATTTATTGCATTTATACCATCATCACAGCAATGTTAATTTTGATTTCAGCCCTAGCGCTTATGTGTCAACATAACTTTACGCTCACATTTTACTTTACAATCGCAATCGATGTCTTTTTTACTCACAGATTGCTTTGCCTACTTCTTCTACTTTTCTCCTAATTCTTCCTCAAATCTCATTCAGCTCGTGCCTGTTTAGTTTACCTTTTTTCTTGCCTTGGAGCACCGTTTTAATTAGAAAATGTGAATACACACCGGCACAAAGCAGAAAGGAATGAACAGAGATATACTCACGTAAACATAATAAACTGCTATTAATACAGAAAAGGAATCCAATCTCTCCCTTTCTCAAAAAAAGTAAAGTTAAACACGAAAGCTCTCACTTTACTTCATCATCTTGTACTCACCCAACCTGCTAGAAACTATGTTGCATTTATTTCAGTTTTACCAAATTTTTTAAAGCAGGCATTTTACAAAGTTTAACTTGATACTTGACACGAGCAAACTCATTCAGAATCAGAGAAGCAGTTCATGAAGAAGCACAGGAAAGACTTATCATCTTCTTTGCAACGACGGTCATGCTGCTGCAGTCGTGTGCCAAGGTTGTGTGGTGTGTGCATTTTCAATCGTAAATGCGATGGAAACTTGGACCTCTAGGAAAGGGTTTTTTATTTCCATTTACCAGCAAAATTTACATAGGACGAAGGCGAGCTTTAGTCTAAACATCCACCACCTAAAATTACACTTGCTCCGTTGCTCTTGAAAAGCGAGAGTGCATGCTCACGAGCCTTAAAAACTGGAATTTTCCTTTCAACCTTTTTTTTTCAATTTTCAACTCAAGTATACTGTTGTGTTTATTATTGCTGGAGCACCTTTCTTACTTCTTCATTCTTCCATTTATTCTTATTATTTTGTAAAATGTAAAAAAAGAGGAAAGGTAGCGTGAATGAATGGAATTTGGAGGAAGAAATGCAAGTGAGATTTTTGTGCTGGTGGCATGCCAGTAGAGTGGGAGTGCACTCGTCAGATCTTGTAAACATTTTGACATGAATTCAAAAATGTTTTTAAAACTTCTTAATAGTCAGAATCTTCACCCTTAGCAGCATGACTAACTATATAAACTATTATGGATGCTATTGTCGGTTCGGTTATATCAGTTATATGATGATGTGAGAATTTGGTAACAATAAATGAACAAGAATGAGGAGGTCTTCAGCAATTTCATAACAAGAAATGAGTATCTCGTTTAAAATCTCAACTGTGTTTCTGTCATTCCTCATTTGTCTTAAGTTTTGCCGAAGGTTAATACCTACGTACGTACCATTAGTACTAGGTACTCATGAATATGGCTATGTAAAAATCAATTGAATAATAGAGGTAAAAAACGTGTAAAACAATGGAGAAATGTCGCCCGTAGAGCTATTTGCAAAAAGAAGAGTAACAGAAAGTTGAGTTTTTCTTTCCAGCTACATTAAAAATGCAGACGAAGACTTAGATTAGCAGAATATGACGATCGGAGTTTTGAATTCAAAACTGAAAATTTCTGGACAATTCTTCTTCACAAACGCACCTGAACAATGCTCCTTGTAGACTCTTCATTGCTGCTACTTTGACAGACAACCACACTGTAGAAATCCTCCTGTGAATCTCCTCTCCGTTTAGAACGGATACAAGATGTCATTTTTATGCATTAATATAAACCACACAATTACTTTTTTGGAAAACTAGAAAAAAAACTCCATTTAAATCCACATGAGTTATTGTAATTAACAGTCCGTTTATTTAATACACCAATATCACAAGAAGTACAGTCTTATATTAGCACGCTAATGGATTTCCCTCAAACGGTGGACTACTGTCGTTCAGTTTCAAAACTGCATTATGTTCCAGTCAGTTTCCATCAAGATTTCCAACAACAACTAACCCAACCCCAAATCACGTCACTCTTGGGCTACTCCACACAAGAAACTGAGATTGAAAAAAAAAATCTTAAAATTTCCTCGGAACCAAACTGTCTTGTCTAAAATTAAGACTGCTTTCGGTATGAACCTGATTAGGATAACTGTATGGGGAACCCCAAAACATGATGAAGGAAGAACCCTCTCCTTTCAGTACATACCTATCTCCCTTCTCCACTACTACCAGCCTCAAGCCGAAATATAACTAATCACTAAAACAAGCGGCTACGACGTTCTAACAGCCAAAAAAAATACAGACTTTGTTGGACGATGAATACTGTGTTGAGATGGTGATCATGATGATAATGATTCTTAACTGGTTTACTTATTAACCATGCCAAGCATATAGAGAGAAACTCAACCCTTTAAATGTATATAGCACGTGCTGGAAATGCAAATCAGTATCGTCATTTCACTCCCTTTCATTCCACAGGATAATTATTATCCATCAGCAACACTCCACACAGCAGCGAGAAATCTCAATAGAAAGGACAATCGCGTTGCTCTAGTTCACGCTTTTTTTCAAATGTAAAACGAATAGTAACTTCAAACAAAAATATGGTTTGCTTCCATGTCCCAACTTGAGCGTCCGGCAATCTAAACATAGTTTCCTAAGCAGAATTTATGTATTTCCATCTTTCTCTACAAAGTTTTCTGAGCACGAGACAAAGACGTAACTGAACTTTTTTCCCGAGAAAAAAAACGGTTGTTCATGTTGTCATTTCATCTTATCTACATGCCGCTCAAGAAGCGTTAAAAATTGCTCACTACTCGAAATTATACACGTTCATTTTCACTTTCTTTAGCGTTTTCCTCTTCCATTCCAACCCTTTCTCATGTTCGGTGTGGCTTGTTGATATTTATCATCATGTTTTTTTCTTGGAAGTTTCTGAAGCTGAACAAGGAAAAAAGGAAGAAGGGAAGGAGTGTTGTGTATTTTTGTGAATGAATCCGTGTAAAAATAGACGTTGTTAGGTTTCCTTCTCTCTCGGTGTAGTATGGAGGGGTAGAGAGAGGATTTTGAATATTCGAAGGAAAAAAAACTTTTGAGAAGTTGGCAACATTTTTTTATATCATGAAAAGTATAAAATGTAAATTTTTATTATCATTGCTATCGCAGATTTTCTCGGCTCTTGGATCTTATTTTCATTTCTCTGCAAAAAAAATGTGTTCACAAATGTTGGCAGGGGAGTCAGGTCGATGACAGGAAGTAAATACAGAGGAAAATCTGTATCAATAAAAAATGATTGACACTCTCTGATCATTGCTTTTACGTGGGGTCCAAACTTATACTCTTTGCTACTGTGCTCCATGCATTTTGTTAGCTTTTACTGCCAACTTTACAGAAATTCGACAGAAAATGAAAATACTTGAAAACGCCTCGTTTCCATCATCATTATTATTATGATGCCAGGGAAGAAAGCATGCTTTCAAGTTGTTGACTGGAAGAAGGAAGAGGATCATTGCCAATAATTCCTTTTTGCCTTATAGCATACCATCATGATCATCATGCGTGTGGTGATCAATGAATATTCATAAATGACTTGTGCACACTATTGAGAGAGTAAATAAATCCACCATACCTTACCACCACCATCACCTTTCAGCCATAAATCCATAACAAAACTCAAGATTTAAGCAAGGCATCTAATTTTCTTGTCCTCCTCCATTTATTCTCTTCTGTCAGACTCTACAGACTGCCTATCTCACATTTCACTCCAACAAAATCAACTCAACTTATCCAGACGGTTTTTGTGCTTCATTATCATTTCCACCGTAATCAAGACAACTTCACGAAGACTCTTGCACAAAATACTCACGTCAAACAGCTTTAGATGCTGCTGCTGGCATAATAAAAGAGTAAATATTATTGTGCAATTGTATAGTAATACTTCATTATGTCTTCCACAAGAGTCAAAAGAAGGTGCTGCTCGGAAAACAAACAATGAATGAATGACAAGCCAAGCGAAACAATAAAGGAAACAAGAAGACTATCATCCATAATCTACCTACCTTTTACAAAAATGCTTCCAACAGCCAGAAAGACTATTCTCTCCATAGACTTGGGCTCTCTCCAGCCAACAATAGTAAGCTGTTTATCTAACACTCGAAAACGGAAATGCTACCAGTACTTCTGACTATTGAACTAATGTATTCACATTAGTGGGCTCACTTACAGAGAGCTATAAGCTTACAAAAAACGCAAGTATGTGGTTGAGTGTGCGTTTCGAGTAGATACGCACAGAACTTGACTTTCGCAGCTATTTATTCACGATTCCACAATAATGTTAACTGCAGTGAGGAAGAGAAGAAGACAGACGAGAAAAGTGATTGAATGAGCTGACATTATGTATTGTCGTTGTGTTTGTGTGTGTAGTTGTAAAAGTATTATCATAACCAGTGTGTGACATTTCCCTCGGGGGAAGCAGCTGCAGTGGCAGAAGAACACGTGAAAATATATATGATTTCCAGAACGTTACAGCCAAAGTTGTAGCTGTGAAAGCTTTCATTGTGGATTTTGTGCCTTTTTCTTCCTCTATTTTGCCTACATGTCTACTTTCCTGCCGTTGGCAATCATTTCATTCATCCAAATTATTTTCTTTTTTATATAGCTATGCATCTAGTATAGAGCTTCCATCATAGACTTGCACTATGATTCTACACATTTGCCTAACTGGAAGTCTTAACATGCCATGTTTGTCTGTCTGTCCTCCTACAAACACTTTTCAAATACAAGCATAATGTGCTCAAGGTTGACCAAGCCTTGATATATTGTCCAATTAGAAACACCAGGGTGGAAAGTCATTGACGATGATTATGATCATCTGTATAGCATCCCCAGCTAAGAAATCGATACCCACGGTTTACAGCAGGTTCTTTTTCTCTTTACGACTATTATTGCATGCATAATACATGCAGTGATGCATATAATAATCCTCCTTCTCCTTTTCTCTCTCCATTCTTCCTTACGACTTCACTTTTATTTTCAGATGGCCACCATATGGAAATAACAGAAGTGACGGAGGTGACGGTGGCAGTGGTACTATAATAACATAAACTGAAACCATAAACGAAACCATTCTCGTTGAAACACCAAACACCTCTTCTTCTCGTCATACAACACCAAGAATGTGTGCCCTACGCATGTTTATATTCATGTGAAGTGAATGGATGCATGTAATTTTATTTTTTGCCCATGACGATCACTTCGACCAGGAGGAAAGATGAGAATGGTAGAATGGATTTGGAGTAGACATGGTGTGTGGTGATCAAGACGAGTGAGAGAGGGAAAAAGTGTCATTGAAAACGTTACAATGCACACATCACATTGACGAAGGCATAATATAATGCGTGGGTGTCATTTACTCAATACAATGCTACACACAAGTATAAAACGACACCGTCACTATCATAACTACTAACGCATTCTCTACTTTCTACCAACAACGTTGTTGTCGTATTCACTCTACAGAGAGATGCATATAAAAGCTCTTACAATTTCACCCCTTTTTCCTTGAGCATATCAACCTCTATTTACTCAGTCGTAGCAACAATGGTGCAGTAGTAGTAGTAGTGGTATTGCTATCCTGTCTCAAGAGGAAACCTCACAGCACACTCGTCTACTCTTCCAGCAGCAGGAAGAGAAACGTAAATAGCTTTGGAGAGAGAGGAAGAAGAGCAGTGCAATGAGAACTATGAAGGAAAGAAGGTAAGGTTTTTACAAGGAAAAGGGGAAAACGTATTTTTTTTCTCTTGTGTACACATGCATGCACACAGACACACCACAGAACTGATCCAGGCAGACTGCATGGCTGTGTAAAAGGGAAAAATAATAAAAGATATAAAAGTGTGTGTATTTATTCAGGGAGCAGACATCAGAGGACGAAACAGGGTGAGAAAAAGAGAGATGAAAAAAATGATGAAGGTGGGATCAGTTTCATTGCTCAATGTTTACCGAGTTTTTTTTTGTCTTTTTCTCCTGAAAAAAGTGAAAGAAAACGCAGAAACTGACTACCACTGCTGCTGCTCTTTTGTGAAGAATGTTTTTTGTCTAAATAAATAATCACAGGAGTGCGTGTGTATTTGTAAAAATGCAAATGCGAGAGGAGTCACTTGGCAAAAGTGAGAACAAAGTAGAAAAGGACAATTTATAAGTTTGTTTACGTTGGGGGAAGCATATGCATATTATTTTAATGCGAGGGAATGAATGAAAATGAAAGTCGTCTCTGTGCTGGCGGATGAGTAGAAAATAGAAAAACAAAAACGGAAGGAAAGAAGCACCTCCGTCGTAACAGAGCAGTGCAAAACATACGCCTCTCATGTACCTAGCTGTATATGGAGTTCAGTAATGAGAACTTGAATAGTTCGGTTTTGTTGACGATGGCGGTGTCAGGTTGAGCACTCACTCAGGAAAGACTCTCGACTCAGGTCTTCCTGAAAACGTTACATAGTTTGAAAAAAAACGAGTGCATGATAGATTATTAGCTGCAAGTACGCTCGCTTCGCAAATGCATCCGGTATGGTGGCGTGGTGGTATGGTAAACGTGGCAAGTTTCGTTGACTGACAGTTATTATCACTATCAGCACACACACCACCACCACTGCATCAACTAACATGGCATGCAACTGAGAATCCAAAGTAATTCCAAGTTTGGTTTCTCATGTCCTCCGATCATGATCATGATGATGATACTACATCAGTCAGTCACGCAATCAATGAGCCAGTGCACCTTCACCATCCACCACCTCTTGCTGTCTGTCATGTCATTTCATTGAGTCGTCTTTTCTCCCTCTATGCCTCTGTCGTTGGTGATCTCTCTATCAAAAATTGGATTTCAATTAATGATGATGATCATGATGATGGTGGAGGACACCACAGGAAGTATGCAAATGACTTTGTTGTTTGAATTTCGACGTTGTGTTATCTTTGCAGCTTGCAGCATTCGTATTTAAATGCGAAGGCCTCTGAAACGTGCTTTATAGTTTCTACGAGTAGTTGACAATACCTACACATATGAGATCACGTCAAGTTTATAGTTGTTTTCCAACTAAAGCGTAAAACAAGGAAATTCGCTTGAAAATGCAGTCAAAAACTAGTTGTCAGCCAAAATAAATACATAAATGGAAATTACATTTTTTCACGAATCCCTCCTATGGCGGTACTGTGGTGTGGTATGCTGACCAAATTAAAGTTGAAACCGGTCATTTTTTTTCAAATTACAAACAAAGTCTTCTAGCGTGTTATTGTATCTTGCATGCATTGATTTGTTTATTATATGGTGAACATGGTTTTCTCAAGTGGACATGCACCTAGATTGTTGATGACGACTTTGATTAAACACTGGACAACCATCATCATATTCATCATGACCATGATTTGCATAAAAACAATCAA
Source organism: Willowsia nigromaculata (assembly GCA_034700605.1). Taxonomy (NCBI): domain Eukaryota; kingdom Metazoa; phylum Arthropoda; class Collembola; order Entomobryomorpha; family Entomobryidae; genus Willowsia; species Willowsia nigromaculata. The sequence continues at coordinate 10,968 of JAQIXX010000790.1, forward strand.
GACCATTACAGCAGGAGAAGAAAGAAGGAACCCATTAAAAATTAGAGTTTGAGTGACACCCCATTAAGTGGAAACTGGACAATGTTGACTCATTTTATCTCATTTTCATCTTACTTATTGCCTCAATGTGACATATCACATCACACGCACGCACAACTCCGCAAAAATCCACACACGCACGTATATATTCACGCATGCAATGGTAATCCCTTTGAGTAGCAGTGACGAGAAAAAGAGTGCAATGTAGAGTCAGGTTAAAGTAGCCATTAGGTCAAGTCAAGTGGCTTGGTTGTGTTGCGGGTTGTGGTGGTGTGGTGATTTCTTGGAAGGAAAAAAAATAACCTAAAAGCCAATTTACTTTTGTGTGTCTGTGCAAAAGTAAATGGTTTTGGCTGCTGATACCCTCTTTCTCCGGCCTGAACTTTAGTTTCCCTATTCATTCAACTTTTTTTTACTTCTATTGCTGACGTTTCTCTGTTTAGTTTGGCTTAAGAGAATGTAAGCCTCCAGCAAAAATATTTTCCACTTTCTTTCAAGCTGTACAATACTTAAGAACGGCGAATCAATCAGAGAGAGAGAGAACATGAGAGAGTGGTATAATAATATGCTGTTATAAAACAGCAGTGGTGGTAGGAGGGCTAACGGATAGTTGGTGGTGGTGTGGTGGAGAATGGGAAAGATACACATTTTCCCGTCAATTATTGAACTAGAACATCAATAGACAATCCCATAATGATATTTTCCTTCCAATTTGAGAATTGGAAGGGGAGCCCAATAACGGAAAAAAAGAATAAAAGAGAGAGAGAGAGAGAGAGGAAGCCGACACTACGATATAGGAACCTACCATCATGCACCATCATGAGGAAAAGAAAGTGTATCAACTTCATCATGATCATCAAAAGAAAAAATATATATTTTCCAATGATGCTGCTGGCTCTAGATGATGCCGGTAGTAGAGGAGTGAATCATCCTCATCCTTCTCAGAAGGAATCATTTCTTCCAGCATATACATTCTCCTGTGTATGTACTTTGAAAAGGACAGCCGATCATCTTTAGAAAAATAAGTAACAAGAAGGTTTAGAATGTTGAGGGTGGTTGGTGTGTACTGTTTGCTCTCTGCAGTCTCGTGTTATTATTTTTATTGGGGGAAATGACCTTAATGGGGATATTGATTTTTCCAGCGAAGAATAACCTGGCTCTCGCCGTAGCTATCTCCAAAGAATGCTGAATGCAATGCTAAAAGCGGCTATGCACACAGAGGATGAAGATGACTTTAAGATGAAATGGAAATCATCATCTGCAATTAGAAAATAAGATAAGGAGAGATATTTCTTTTTAAACATAAGATGCGGGCAAACGGAGATTTTAAGAAAGATGAAGAAGAAACGTAGTGGTTCCTGCGTTCCTGCTCAAGGACAAAACGTGAGCTTTGTTTCATGTGAATCTCCTTGTTCCTCACTTTTTGGTAGTATTATCACAAACAAAACGAGTGGAGCGGTAATTACATAATGTAATCAATGACATGACTGGAAAGAGAGTAGAGTCGAATGAATGCATTTACTTTTTGTTAGCTCTTTAGGTTTTTGGTCGGTGGTGTGGGTCGTTTCCGAGTCTTTCGAGTGGAATACAAAGTAGCAAACTGAAAAAGAAAGTAGAAATGGAAATGCAGCTACAATGCACAATGCACTTATGCATCCAAAGATGCATTTGAAGCAAAGTAGTAATGTGGGTATGTGTGCGTTCTTCTTCCATTTCTCTTGAAGCTTCTTATCCTTCCTCCTCCTTCGAATTATCTATTTCATCTAAATTCTCAAAATTAGATTTTCTTGTCAACCTTGCTTTCCTTCTCCATTCATTCAAAGCGAAAAAAAGTAAGAAGAAAAAAGGGACTGAGTCACTCTCTCTCTCGTTTCCTCTTTCTCCTTCAAAATATTATTCAATTCCACTAACAAGGCAACAACGGAACAAGTAGGTACGTGACATGACATGGTTACATCTATACCCCAACAGCGAATGAGTATGTATAAGCTTTAGAGGGATGATAGAACGACGACAAAAGGCGACTTTGGGATATTTACCAGTACAAGCATGCACACACATTTTCCACTCCAAACTTTCCCGGAAAAATTCTACTTTGTGAAAAGAAATCTCAATTTCATCTTTTCATGGAGTCCTTATATGTACTTTAGTGAAAGCTCATTGCATCCTAGCGTAATATCTTAGCATAAAAAAGCTAATATGCATTTTATTAATCCTTTGAAACCATGACGATGACGACGATCTTTTCTGTCTCGAGCACACGCACACACAGATTAAACTTTTTGGATAGATCATGATGATGAGGAGGATGATACAGATAGAGAAGAGAGGGGGAAATAATATTTTATAAGTGTAGCGGCTTTTCATCCATGATATGCACTTATACTTTAATGTCAGTCAGGTGGTTTGGATTTTCTTAATGAAAAAAGTACAAGATGCAAAATATGTGAACCAGAAGCAGACGAATAAGATGTGGAAAGAGACTAACTTTTTAACCATATACTGTATCAAACATCCTTGAATCCTGGCAGCATGTATAAAATCTATATAGCCTGACGCATTCCTGTGCCAGTGTACCGTAGAAAAAATAATAACAAACTTTTTTTTCCTCTAAAGAAAAGATACGATGCACTTTTGCAGTTGCATCAGTAGAGTTGCATTGCTGTTCTACCTCCACAACATCTCCTCCGTCAACCTTTAAATGTATTCATTCATTCAGAAATTTTCTTCTGCTGGATTCCCTGAGGACAGCTAAAATAAAGCTAGTTTTCCCCCGTCTACCACCTCCATCCTTCTCTCCTCCATTCTTGATGCAAGTGGCAGGAGGAGTAGGTCCAAAAATATAATAAAAATGAATCTTCTTAAGGAAGCTGTGTATCGTAGAAGAGGCGGTATGGTGAAAGTGCAATGAACTGCATTTCACTGCATTCAATATTTTTCATCATCATCATCAGCGTCCTCATCCATTTCACCCGTATCCACCTCCACCACCACACCGCTATCACAATCTATCCACCCATTTCAACACATCCCACTACTCAACTACTTTCCCAAAACTTTCTATTTTTTCATTCATTTTACTATTCACCTTACATATTACACTACTTTCCCTTGAAAGCCCATCCAAAGAAGGAAAGGAACACAGGAAAATGATATCAGAGTGAACTCTCTTTCTGGGACTACGAAGTAAACGACAATGATAATGGCACCATTATGTATATAGGGTGCCATGATGTCGTGCCCTCGCAAAAGGAGAAAAACAACATTGAATAAAATGTTGACTAGGTAGGCATATGAACAAATAAGCGTATGATATAAAGTATACCCATAAATGAGCCCACTGACATGACTTGAACCTTTTACTTCTCCTTGCCCTCTCTCTCTTTGAATGGCAAAAAATATATATGGCATTGGAAAATGGAATATTAGAGACAGAGAATGGAGAAATACAGAGATCGCATTACCTTTTTTTCTATGACACTCCATCCAACATTTTCTACAAAACATTTCATCCATAATGTATTAGGTTTACTGCCTGCTATTGCTACTAGTTTTCTTTTCTTCAACTTCTTCAATAGCTTTTACTACATGTTGCCGTATAAAAATGTTCCATTTTTTATTAGCTACTAGTTTCTATGAGCTTTTATATATGTACGACGACCTGTCAGAGGAGTGCATGCATACATGCAATTGCAATTGAATGCACAAGACATTTCAAGATGTTTTTGTTACCTTTTCTTCTTTTCATGACGAAAAAAATGGATTGGTTGTTTGAATGAATGGATGGATGCATGGATATTATATGGTTTCATCAAAAAAGGATTTTAGTTTTAGTTCAGTGGAGAGAAGCAAGGAGGAAACGTGGAAGAAAGAATGAGTGCGTGTATTCCTTTTTATTATGCCCTCAAACGAAAGAAGAAAAAAGAGCAATGTAAACTGGATCAATGTTGTGTGCACGCATTCTTATAGTTGATAGTAGTGTCGTTTTCTCTTCATACTCAAGAAGGAAAGAAAAAAGAGAATGGAAAATGAAATAAAAAGAAAGTTTTTTTTCTTTCTCCGCTGGCTTATTTTCTTTAACTTCTTATTCCTTCAGGTCTTTATCCCTTGGAAGAAAATGGATGTGGAAAGCTGCTTCTATTCTGGGATAATCATGTTGTGTAACCTTATAACCATTTTTCCCAGTGAGATTGGATGATTTTCTGGTGGAGAATGAACGACATGCTGTCGTAGTTTAGAAGGGAGAGGATGATGACTTTTCAATCTGCTGTGTGCAAAACTCGGTGAAATTTACACACGGATACATTTTTCTTGAGAATTAAAAGAAGAATTTGATTGTCGTTTCGTTTTGTTCACTTTCTTACAAAAATCTGTTGTAGATGCATATCTTCTTTAGAATCCGTTAATTTATTTGTACTTTCAATATTTTTTCCTCAATTTTCTCACTTGGAAAATGTGAATGAGCTGCTGGTGTAATGGAGTAGTCTTGAGATGGTGTTTTTGGGGTGGAGGGCTCAGATAAATATTTTAGAAAATGGTTGTAAAAGGATGGAGGGTGGTGCTGATGGTATGCTGATAATGATGGTAAGATAGTTAGGGAAACTGACATGGTAATTATTTTTTTCTTTTCATTATAGAGAAAAGAGACAGTGGGAAAGAGAAAGAGAGAGAGAAAGTGAATAATAATTTAGCTTTCTTTTACAGATAATAAAACAATTTCCTTCACTTGAATGCTCTCATAGCTGCTACTCCTTTATTTATACCCAGAGAGCTCATTTATATTGTTACGCATGCTTGTGAATTTCAGCATAATTTGTTTTCACGCACGATCTTAAAATTATTATTGAGGGGAATGGATTTTCTATTTTTTCATTGAAGAATTTAAATTATGTTGGTTAAGTGGTTGAAATGGAATATGGAAGTCTTTTGTCTCATCGCACCTGTTATTAAAATACCTTGTTAGTGTATTCCACGGCACTGATTTATAAACCAATATTTCTTTTGAACGAAATCTTTAGGCAGGTTTTTTCTTTAATTTGTAAACTTTCATACTGTTTCGTTAGCATTCTTAGACACATGTCGCACACAATACAGTAAAATATGATTGTCCTTTTATTTACATCAAATCTCCATAACAACTTTTGAAAAACTTTTTCCATTGAATGAATCCAGTCAATCTTTAACAATTGCTTTTAGAATATTTTAAAGCAAAACATGCTATTCGTGTAAGCTGTAATTCTTTCAACAAAAGAAGTGCATAAATATGTTTCATTTATTCTTATATTCATTTCATTTGTCCATAGAACTTTGTAAATAAAGGAAAGAAATGCCAATTTGCATTGAACCTTTAAAAAAATGCATAGTCGATTCCATTACAGCTACTGTTAATTGTAATATCAAAAGAAAAGGTTGATACATACAAACCTTCATTTTTGCAAACAAAGTCCAATACGTTCGTGAGCTATGTCACAATATTACTTACATCAGCCCACAAGATAAAAATAAATTTTTAGAGTACATAATATACAGCTTTAAGTTAAACGTGCATAGTCCGTATTGTACATGCAAACTCCATGTAGTATAGCAAAAACCAATAATGAAAGAAGCCTTCATACTTCATGTTATACATGTGGTTCCAGTGCCTCCATGAATAGATGTTAAGGTAGATAAATACATTACAGATAGATAACAAATAATGATAATTATTCGGATATGATAGCACACTGCTGATATCAGAACCAGTATTTTTCTCTTTTCTCATGCAACCATACAATTTCAAACATGTAGTGAAGTTGCTGTAGCTAATGCTATTTTTGCTGATGTTCCTAATGATTTCAACGGTGAGGGTGAAGGACGACAGGAAGTGAAAATACAGAAGGAAAAGTGTGCTATGGCATACGCAAGAGAATCTCGTTAACATTTTTGCTCTCTCACTGTTTGTGTGACTCTGCAGCAAATGCAGTAGAAAAAAATAGTAAGCAGAGAAGGCAGGGTGTCTACTGAAAAATAAGCACATGGAAGTATAAAGAAGATGACGACGATGATGAAATGCGATACGAAATGTTAGAAAAAAAGAACGGAGAAAGCAGCAGCGTCATTTTCCTGCCTGCTGAGAGATAGGGAATAGTTGTCTTTCTGTACATAAGACTTACTCGAAGTAAACACGGTTACGCAATAATACTCGATATCCATTGCATTCTATACTCCCTCTGTTTATTTATCTATTTTTCCTTCTCTTTTAACGACCTCTACTGCAAAAGCGCCAGCAGGATGGCAATGGTAACTGAGTGGGATGCTGATGATGATTTTGATGATAGCAGTGCACAGAGAGAAGGAAAATGATAATGATCATCAGAATGATGACGACGATCAGAATGGTGCTGTCTCTGATGGGAAATATACACAGACGGGAAAAAATAATATGTAAAAAGAAAACAGCTTTTCTGCTTGAAAAGGCTCTCGTGATGATGATGACTACATGATAGGATCTCTCTCTATAGGCAACTGGGCATACGATATAATTGTTTTGCTTTCTCTTTCTCGTCATCTCCATTAAAAGAGCAAGAGAAACTGAAGGAAGAAAAAAGTGTAGGGGAAAGTGCATCATCGACAGAGCGGAGCAGCAACAGAAGGAAAAGAAAAAAATGCTTGGATGCGTGAAAAAAGAACGGATTTTCATGACGATGATGATGACTATCGTTAAAGCTAAAGACCTCATTAAACTGTTTACCCCCCACAAGGACGAAAATGAGGAGGAGATGAGGAGGCCGAGCACTCATGCAGCCACACATTCTCTCTTTCTCAAGTGATTGGGGGAAACTAAATATCTTTCCTCGCAATTTCACTTCTAATTCCCCGTTACTTCACTTTTCATCGTGTTTGCTTCCTTGAATATTCCATTATAATTGGAGGTAAATATTATCTGATTTAAAAATACACCTTTCCCACCACCCATCCACTTTGGTATTTATTTTTTCATGATTTTTGTCATTCTTTGAAGCTTACCCTTTTAGTTCTTCCATGATTCCCTGTCATTCTTTCAGCACATTTCCACATGACAGCAGCGGCAGGCGATATAATATTATTTTGATGCTGATGATGACTGGCTTGTTGTGCCGTTGTCAGAGCGAGAGTAGAATTTGCTGTTGTTGCGGTGAAGGAAAGAGGGGTCGTGGAGGTAGTAGGAGCAGTGATGTTGGTGGTGGCGATGGCAGCTCGTGTATTATTATGACAAGTTGTATTATTGGTGTGAAGTACAACACCGGTTCGACCACCACCCACGTCAATATTACTACTGCTGTTATTATCATCCCCACCAGTAGACAAACTGTATTCATAGTAATATTTTCCATTAAACTTTTTCCTCTCGTAGGAAGGTGTGGTGGAACCTTTCAAACTGATAATATTGCTATTTGTTGTTGATGGCGTTGTTGGAGTTGGAGTAACAGTCACCAAAACGGTCGATCCTGTTGTCGCCGATCCACAGTTTTTCTTTGATGATGAGGAATTTGAAACATTGCTCTGCACTTTTTTCCCTTTGGATAATGAAAACTTAGTGGAGGAGAATGAAGACAGACTTACTTGCGTACTTACATCCGGTGGATCTCTCTTTGTCCTCTTTTTCATCATCATCATCACTACCAACTTGTCCTCATCATCACAGTTGCTATTTTTGTTGCTTGCTGCTGTTGTTGCGGTGATGTTGTTGAAAGAATTTGTTTTACTTGACAAAATATTATTCCTGTCATCGTCATAATGATTGCTGCAGTCGCCACCACCACCACCACCAACACAAGCACTGATTTTCCCGTTGTTTCGTCGATTACTGCTGTCAGTGAATTTTTTACCGGTGGTGCCACAACTAACACCACCAGTGTTTCCAATTTCACTACCACCACTCCCATTTGTCAACTTTTTTCTCGTTATTCTAACGTTTTTCAACATGTTTTTTGCATAGAGATTCCACTCAATTTATTTGGTACTCCAGCAAATATCCTTGCAGTAGGACTACCGACCATACATTTACCATTTCTAAGTTTTTCACCCTGCTGTGTAAAAACATTAAAGGATACGGACGGAGTTTTTTTTCGCGATTTTATGTATTATTACAGCACAACAGTGCGGTTAGGTTACATGGGACACGAGATACAATCGTAAAATCCGCACGTGCCACTGGTAAATGTAAATTAATGTGGAAGGTAATACCTTTTGAATCTCCTTCATTAATTAATATTCCGATAACGTTGAAATTTTAAAACTTGTTTTTAGGGAGAACAGTAGAGCCAGGTATGCATAAGAATGCCTTGTTTTTAAAAAACACAAGTTCAAAAAATATAAACATCTCTTGGTTCTCCGTTAATTAAGTATTACGGTGTCATTTCCTAAAGAAAAAAATTAATTGCTAAAGAAGGTACTTTACCATCACCACTTTAATTAACCCCACTCTACTTTCATAAAAAGCCAATTCATAACATCAGGTCACTGCTTTAGTGTTTGGGTGTTTTGGCGGAGTGTAGTAGCACTAATATGAACATGAATGATATTCCCGTTACAATTTTGGAGGAATAAGTGCTCTCTCCTGAAAGTTTGCCTGCTTATAAGCACGAACATGTTTTATTCAACTCTATTCATTACACTGGATGATGATGATGACGACGACGGTGTGGTTAAGATGCACTCAAGAAAGCTGTGCCATTTTTTATTATTGTTATTATTCCTCGTTTTTATTAATATTACCACCATTATTGCTATAGAGTAGGGCCAAGTATGCGTTTTAGTTGCGTTTTTCATGAACTCGATGAAAGTCATTTATGAATGGAGTCATTAGTCTCAAGAAGAACAAGGAGGAGGTGGGCAAATATTAAGAGGAGGAGAGGGCAGCTGCAGGAAGGAAAATACTTTATTTTAAAAGTCGTCGTCCCCTCTTTTTCCTTCCCTTTTCTTCGTTGTAATAATTTTCAGCTTCCTGGCAAAAAAATTATTGCTAGGACTATTTATTGTTATTATTATTATTCCGCTATATATTTCGCTTGGAAAAGTCCTTCTCTATTTCGTGTGTGTGAGTGTCTGATTTATTCCCTTTCTCTTTTAATCTATTAATTTTCATAAGGTGCAATTTCCGGAGAAAATCGACTTAAAGTACTAGACATGCACACAATAGAACGTTGCAGCAATAACAATATCACCATCTCAAGAGCGATCTTATCCCCCCTCAACTTGTCCATAATTTATTTTTTACAATTTAAGCATAGGCAATTATTTTGTGCATGTGCGAGAAGGCTCACTGAATTGATACAATGTTTCACTACCACAACTACAGTTTACATGTTTAAATACCTACTCGAGTATTCAACCTGCTTCATTCTGAAAGCAGCAGAACAGGTGCATAATATGAAATCAGTTTTATGCATTTTCTTTTGAATGTTTGCAAGGACTTCCAATATAATATTCAAGACTACGATGGCGACGGGGATGATGATTTTGTCGGTTAAGATGAGTGAACAAACACGCGTGGTAAATTACGTAATTGCTAAATTGCAGTTTTCATTTCTATGCATTTCGAGACGATAAAGTATCGGGTTATAAACTTTATGTTGTTTTATCGCCCGTCCGTCCAACTATTTTAAAGTGTTGATATGGATGAAATATTCATTGAAATTTCACATAATTTCGCCACTTCTTTCCATACGCCTAACTATGCGTATTTTTTACTATTATGACTTTTCCTAATCCCATCTTCAAAATTCATAATTCGATTTGTCCAATCTGATTGCTTTTTATGCATGCATGGCTAGAGAAGCTCCCCGAGATTTTAACTGACTCTGAGATTGAGAGAGAGATGCATGTTATGCTGTAGTGATTTCACGGTTCACCTGCTTCTGTACCTGCTGTGCAGCTTAAATGCGGATGATAATCATGCGGATGAAGGGGATTGTTGTAATAAAACACACAAAACATGCTTGATTGCTTAAAACACTTTGTATTTTGCATTTTTACAAAAGAGACAAAACATTCAATGAGCAAACAACATCTACACATTTACATGACATCATTATCATCATCGTCGTATCCCTATGCATCTTGCTATTAAACAATTTTATGGTAATCTGGGATTTCACCGTGAAAAAAAGAAGGTGGGTTTGTCCCGCAAAGAGTGCCTAGTCCTTTAATTTTCTCATGACAAAACACCAAACTGCATTAAATATTACGTGGTATATAGGCCTGTAAATGTTCTCTATTGAATATTTTATTGCATAGAGAATTAGCATGTTATTTAATAACACGACATGCATGTTTTATCCACTTGTTTTTGCGTTTCCTTCTCCCTTTCTTTTTGTATTTCAACTGCTGGGTGGGCTAAGTTCTCACTGCTAACGAGTTTTTGATGGAGGCAACGTCGTCGATCAAAAAATATTAATAATTTGTCGACTTTGTCGAGCTGGTGGTATGATAATAATGGTGGGTGCCCAAGTAAAAATATTTGCTTTTTAGTCTCGCAGTTTCCTCTCATTAAACAATAAAGTCTCGCATATGCATAATACTTTTGATGAATAAGTTGCATAATACTTTAGAATGTTCTAGGGAGAGAAAAAAAAGATGAATAGTTTTGTTGGATTATTGAGGCAGCTTTAGCAGCAATGATCGTCATCAAACTTATTGTTATTATGATTGGAATGAATGAAGAGAAGGAGAGAGGGTGGCTTATTGTCATCTCTCTTTCTCTCTTCCTCCTGACCTTTTCCTATTCTTTTATACAGAGAAAGGATTTCTATTGACTTTGATGATAAGTGATGTGCCTACCCGTTTCTACTGTTATCTAGTAAATGCTGGGAAGGCATGTTTGAGTATGCTGACTGGTCGAGCGAGTTTAATATTATTATTATTTTCCCTGCTCAGTTCATCCTAATAATCATCAAGCAATAATAAATTATCATCATCGTGCATGACATGCTCAACCAGTGCTATTTGTTATGGAGGAATATGAATAGTTATAGAAACATTAATATGTTGTTCTTTGGGTTTCAAACAATTTATACCGTCACCTGTGCAACAATCTAACTTATTTAATAATCTTTGCCAGTGTACTGACTCCTATTATAAGAAGATAATGCATAGGTACCTATTTATTTTTGTGGGCATTATTATTTTGTATGCGGCATTGCTGCTTCTGCCGAGGCGATAATAATGTTGTTTGGTGTGACGAAGGTGAGGTTACGCAAACGATTGTAATCGTGACTAAAAAATTAGGATGTATAAAAGTAGCAGAAATGAAGATAATATTCGGTGACACCATCAACAGTATCACTTTGATGTTATCAGGGATTTAAACAATCTTACCAATATAAAATTTCTACATGAAAAAGTAATAACCTGCGTAATGTAACTAATAACTTCTATTCAGTGCAATTCTAAGCTTTCCATGTAGACTTATTAATGTTCTCAATCTATGCTATTGTTACATGAGTATGAATTAAGAAATGAGTTTTGTAACAGACTGACAGAAACCGTAATTTTCCCATGAAACAAGCTGCTCTGCTACTTGAAAATAAATAATATTACTATTTTGATGCTGCATAAATTAACTTGAGAGAGAGAACGAGAAAGGATTACATAGGTGAAGTCACCAAAAAAGAGTTTAGCCCGTGTGGAATGTTCAAAGTGCATAGTTCAGTCGACACAAGTCAGTGGCAACATTAGTGTGGGGACTGGAGACAAAATGAAAATATTTCTGGTAAACGAAGCAGCTCATCATGTGGCCATATATTAAAGGTTACCACCATAGCTAAACTACGGGTTTGTGTGCATATCACCTTCATTTTAAAACATTTATTGTGTCAAATAAAAATATGATGTGACGGTAAGTATATATTTTTTCTTCCCAGGCGACCAACCAGACCACCTCGGTGGCTCTAGAGAAAGAAAAAGTTTTTCCTGTCAGTTCCAGAATTTTTTTCTTTATTCGGCAAAAGATATACATCCCTATTATTACAAGCACAGCAACATATTCTTTCTGTAAAGAAATGCACCGAAGAAGAGGCCCTTTTTAACCTGCAACTCTACTCTGAATATTTTCCTTCCACTAGAAAAACCTGACCTTAAGAGATCCACCGACACTCTATGAGCTCTATGTATGGATATACTTTTCATAAACGCAGATAATGATTTCAAGGGACACCGACCATTCCCATCACACCACATACCATCATCCTCAGGCAGTGCACTTGCTGCAGTAAATTTTGATTAGATTCATCATCCTCATTCTACTTTCAACCATGACGGTAACCAATGTCAACAAGAGTAGTGACCTGTCTTGTCTTGATTCAACTGAACAGAAAGAGCAATTCTGGAAAAACTCATCCAAAAATTTGCCCTTGACTGTTGAGTCCAAAAAGTATTTTTTTTCTCGAAAATGTTCTTCTTATCAGATGGAAGGTTTTTGTATCACAAGTGAAAAAATATCTAGTTGCTAAATTGCAAGAAAATGCCATCAACAATGCATTTGAGATTTTTGAACAAAACGAATACCTCCCGCAAGAAGGAAGATATGCGATGGTGGTGGCGATGATGGCGATGGTGGAGGAGCTCCTATTGTTTTGGATAATCATATTGTTTGTTGTTGCCTTTTCCTGTCGTCAACGTCATTTTTGCCTTTTGTTTGCCTTAGGAAATATATTGATGGAAAAAGGTATGCTTCGTTATCTTATCAACCAAAAACGTAAAACCCATGTGGATTGTGGACTCTTCTCTTCTTGCTCTCTGGACAAAACAGAAACAAAGGCTGTACATGAGCAATGTTTTCGTGAATGATGATTTATAGGCATTTGTCTGTAGGGCGAGACTATAGTGGTGTGTATAATATGAGCATTTCCATTTCAAAATGGATTTTCTCTCTAAAGAGATTACTCTATTGTTTCCCAAAAAATCTCTCGCTGATGAACTGATTCACTCCGGTTACGACTTTTGTGGTGGTACTACTTGCACGACAAAAATGAGCTGGAGGTTTTTGACCGTTCAATATTTTATCGATACGCTTACAGCTAACTGTACAAGAATGGATAATTATATGCTTGCCCGTGGTAATTATGACAAATGCTTGTAGTCTTGGAGCTTTCAAGTATTTCACAACGGAAACATTGGTAGCTGACTTAAAGTTTTAAACACTTGAGAGTTCACCAACGGCAATAATACCCCATATTTTTTCAACTTATAAATTCAATCTCAAATTATTTCTTTCTTTATTTCCCCCCGTTTCTTAATCCTGTAAAAAATCGAAACAAGCTGCTGTAACCCCATATTATCAACAATCATCTTTTCAAGAGTTTTTGGTCAACAGCAGCCAATACTTGTGAACCCTTTCTTGCGATCATCAATGAAACTTGAAATCATCGCCGTCATCATCATCATCACCTCACCAGTTCTTTTTCATCCTAGCACCCAATCTCCCAGCACATATTTTACTTGAAGGATTACTTTCACATCATCACCTATTCTTTATCAGAAACACTCACCAAACTATAATAAACTCTGTCAAACCACAATAAACTGAAGGAAACTCTCCTTCTTGCAAACTACTTACTTCTTTTTAAAGATAAGTTTACAAATAATGTAATGTAGTAACTTGTTTTTCTTTATCGTTGTCGTTTTACTCTACGCAACAATTCTTCAACGGAAACACATAAAAAGGAGAGAGAATGTGCACGGGAATATAAAAAAGAATTTATATTTTCCAGCACCCACACAGCAACATAGACACCCTTCCTTCGCTTTGGATTTTTTTATACGTTAGCTTTATTTATATCAACGCAAAAAAATGTCGTCGAGCTACAAGTCTGTCGGAAAATTACTTGTGGAAAATGTCAAAAGTTTTTTGACTTGGAGGCAGGGAGAGCAGAAAGAAAGAAAATTGTTTATGGTTTCATGTTGTGTAAGTTTACAATGAAAAAAGTAGGCTGGTACAATACACACTTATTTTCATGGTGATAAAGTGAAATACACGCAGAATCACATAATATATATTTTTCACTCAATTGACTCGCAGGAGGCGATTTATATATAAAAAAAAATAATAATAACATTTTTTTCTCTCTCGCCAGTTTGCAAAGTTGTGTTGACAGTGAAAACCCAACACCAGCCTTATTGCATCCGATATTATGTCCTGTCATTTGTTACTTTTTTATATCAATATCATCGTCTTGGCATGGTAGGATCATGATGGCATAGCTTACATTCTTTTGTCGTTTTTTTCTCGGTTACAATCAATTTGACGCACAAACACACACACTCACAAATGTAATGACAAAAGGGAAAACAAACAATATTATGCAAGCAGACAAACACATATATGAGCACAGCACATAATCACAAGTGGTTGAACCAGAAAAGCATTTCGAAAAGAAATGGATGACTTTTGATAAGAGAAGTTTTCACACACTCAAGTTGTCTTGCGACTTGACTCTGCACAAAGTGTTATGTGCGCATTGTTTTATTTGGAATAAAATACGTGTGAAGATATATAATGACTTGAGTGAATAAATGAAGTTGACAAATGACAAGCACGTGTGAAGCGAGAGTAATAATAATAATAACAATGGAGACTGCTTTAATGATGATGAAGAGAACTAATTACTCTGACACTTCTTAGCAGCACTCCTTTTCTCAAAAAGAGTTTTCTTGTTCTTGGGAAAAATGAGTTTTGTGTTTTTAAGTATTTTGGCGACACCTCAGAAGCAATGAACAGCATTAAGCAAAAATTTTCAGTCTGGGGGAAAACGAGCACTGAAAAGATGCTTTTGCTGCTAATGTCACTTTTTAATCTTGTTAATCACATGACAGCAGGAAAGCACATAAAAAAGCGCTCACCACCTTCCAGACATTCAAAACAGCTCTGGTAAAAAAAATTGTCATCAGCACACAACCAACAACACTCGCATTTTTTACACAAAAAGCACACACAATAGTTGGTATAAAGTAAGCGAGAGCAAAAAATCTTTGCAATTTTTTATTTCTCATTTACAACGCAACTTGAGACGTAACGAAACCCTCAACCCTCCCTATTTTCATTTAGGTATTGTTCGCAGATAGATTTTTTTCCTGGCAGAAGAAGGACCAATGTTTAGGGTTGAATGCGTGCGATGCTGCTGCTCGCTGATGATGATCATGTTGAGCGATCAAGTGCTCTACACAAACTGATTGCGTTTCCAGTCTTGCCTACCCAACACTTTCATTCTTCGTCTCGCTTCTTCACTCAACTCTTCTCTCAAACTCACCAACAACCTGCTTGACAAAGCGATAATATGAATGAAATCTCTACTGCTGCTGCTTCTGTCTGCTCGCTCTCACTATACCAGAACGGTAATAACGTGCATTACCAAAAAATATTTTTTATCATATCCGTCAGTCAGAGAAGCAATGAGGGAACTGGTCTTCCCAAATCTTTTTCTACATTCAAATTCTATATGTCTGGCTGCAGTAGTAACCCTTCTTAATCCTTTTACTATTTACTGTACCTAGCATTACACATTGTTATATATTTCCTTCCCTGAACTTTTTTGTTAATCCTTTGGGGCTCGGTTGTCACAGCATCATTTTCATGATCGCAAATCCCGATTGCAATATATTTTACTTATTACACATATCTTTGTCCACCTCTCAAGTTAGATTTATATTTTTTTCTTTTTTTAAAGCCACACCGCCAAGGTCAAGTTCAAAGCTTATATGATAGTTGCAAGAATACAAAATCAGATCTCCGTGTAAAAAAATCATTTTGAGAAATGAGAGCAAAATTGTAGTTTTTATTCAGATTTTAAATCGATCAATCTTCATTTTTCTTAAAAACACTCCGACATTGCACTTGTCAAGTTCTAACAATATGAGTGACAACCTGTGTTGGGGATATCAACTATGTACATATTTTAGTATTCATAAAAATGCAGGTGTCAAAAACGAAACGAATTGTTTATCTTCATTACTACTTTTCAGTATTATCTTTTCTTCTTTTCTGTACTCAAGTTATTGCGCGTTTTTATCTGAATTTTATGTAGTAGTAACCCTTGCTTTATCCCCATTTACACTTTTCTGTCGTATTAAAGTACTTGCACGTTTTCACTACGCTTCTACTATACTATATTGCTTAACAAGCGCGGAAAACCAAACCAACTGTTTTTTTCTAATGCATCATCCTCATCATGACAGGAGTAATAAAATGACAATGAGCACGGAGATTGAAGTCACTGATGACTTTGAAGGCATCGGCGGCGGCGACGGTGGTGGCATGGCATTGGTGACAATAAAAGGGCAAACGTATTCCACCAAGTTATTAGTACGACTTTTTCGTGTTGTTTAAAATGCGCGTGTTGGGTATAAGTGCATGCTACAAAATGTGCATTATTGTTATTATTATGGACAAAGCCATTATGAAAATGAAATCAAGTCAGTGCATCAGAGAAGAGTAATTCCTCTACTTGCATTGTGTGGTAGTAGCTGCTTCTCTACACACTGTGAAGATTACAGTTACTGATGATGATGATGGTTTTATTTATGCAATAATGCGTGCTCCTGCTAGTAGTGTACTTTTGGGAGTGGATCATCTAATCATTATCGTTATGCGACAAAATGCAACAAACAAACGATCGTCGTCGACGACGACGTCGTCGAGTGGAGCACCACAACCATCAAATATCTGTCCCAAGATAATCCCTTATTCCGTTTTCTTCCATTTCTTCCTTTATCTTCTTTTTTTACAACATTGACAAAATGGTTCACGGAGTAAAATCAACTTTTTGATAATCCTCCTCCAAACAACAAAGTGCAATAATAATAGAAATGACAATGCGAAGTAGCAGTCATTCTAATTTGTAATGCATTTTTCCCTTCTTCCTTCTTACTCTTTTTTTTCACTCTAAAACCACTGATGCATAAAGTCGTAAAAATCTTGATTTTTTTAAGGACGCACTTTACTAGCTGCATTTTTTGTTGCATTGATTCACCAGCTATAGTTAAGTGCGTGGTCTCGCCCAAACACAAATATAATGTCATAATATATTATACAGAATACCAAGTAAACTTTGTCGTGAAAAAGAAGATGAAGAACCGAAGAACGTAGTATTCCTTTACTGATGTACTACGAGACAGATAAAAAGCGAGAGAATTTTTTCTCTAGTACAACAATGCATGCACGCATGTCACATGATTTTGTCGCTGTTGTTGTGTGTCGTCATAACTCACCCATTTTCACGCTAAATGTCATCCTTCCTCTTTTACATTTATTTTTAAATGGCAGACCAACAATTTTGGACAACCATTTACGATTATAAATATAATATATTTGTAAAGAATAAAAAATAACTCTAGAGGATGGATATAAATAAAATTTGTGTATGTGGTGGTAATGGTAGCTTTATGTCTATGCATTTTTGACTTGAGTTTTCTTCTTGTGTGAACTCTGGGAAACACGACAGACCCGATTTTTTTTCAGAGTGGAGCAAAAGATTATACGTTTTTTATACAAAGTATGTTTACAGGAAGGATGAAGAGAGGGAATGATTTGTTAGTTGTGTGTATACATTGTATCTTTTCCTGTCTCTACATTTCTCAGCATACATGCATGTTCATCATGATCCTGATGACGCTATGCTGATCCTCGTGTAAATAAGCTATGTGATCATCTCTCTCCCTCAATATCCTTGAGCAAACATACGCAGCAAAAGTGACAAGAAATTATTTTCTGAATATAATGGCAAGATAGAGGAGAAGGACCAATGAAGGTGCTGATGATGATTATGATGGCACTTGAGACAGAGAGAGAGAGACGGCCGTGATAAAAACGGGTATTTACACACGCACTCATTCACATTTCTCTAAAAAGAAGCGGTGCGGTCGTAGTGGGATCGTAGTTTTTGGCAGTGACGCATAAAATGAAATGTGTATTTGGAAAGATGGGAAAAGATGCGTAGCTGGAAGCTGTGAAGAGGAAAACGGAAAACCCATCATAATCATGATCGTCTTCAATGCACAAAGATATGATGATGATATGATGGCATAACAATAATATCAACCCATAAGAGAGAGAGAGAGAGCGAGAGGGAAAGAAGCAATAATAATTTTGTTCTTGTTGTCGGGCGTGTCGTTGTCGTCAGTATGATCGTCGTGTGCTCTTTTAGCTTATGATTGTCGCTTTGCTACTGTTGCCGTTGGAAACATTAGAGACACGATTTGAGAAAGAGCGAGAGAGGGAGAGTGGAATATGACGAGACAAGGAATAAACACAGGAGGGAAGAAAGAGCGAGAGCAACAAAACTATATGACAAAAAAGAAGATGACACATTTTGATAGCAAAGATGAGGGAGATTACAACATATAAAAAAAGACGAAGAAGGAAAGGAACTGGGGCTCTGAAATGCTGATGATGTTAGTGAAGACGAAGACAGAGATTATTATGATGACAATAAATATGTTATGATCATTTATGAGGACAAAGACGGCGGACGACGACAACGATGATGAGGACAAATGACCATGTCAATCGATAAGGGAAAAAGGTGAGTAATCCTCTCAAACTCGTGGGTTTAGTACGGATTCTGTTTCATGTTTCATAGAGTTGCCATAGGAACGTTGCGTAATGTCAGATGTTAAGTTTGAGTATGATAATGTACTATAAAAGCAACGTGATATCTTGAATGAAATGTTTGTGGGGTATCTGTGTTTGACTTCATAATTTCAAAAGTTGGTGATTTTAAAGATTGTTTATTTTGAAGTTTATTCCACGTTACATATTTTTCGCGACGCAAGTTTCCTGATTCATTGTCAGTGTCGTAGTTCTTGTTGTTGTTTGGTGAGCTGAATGATGGATGTGGAATGGAGTGACAGGGATGATGATAATCATGATCGTAGATGGCACACCGTTTGCAACTACATTCAGAAAGAAAAACAATTTCAACGTCTGCTTCCTTGTTGCTTTGACGTGCCAAAAATGTTAGCCATTTATCTTCCGGTCTCTGAGGTAGTGAATTTGTTTGGTTGGCGTGGCTCACAAAAAGTGCAATAGAGCACCTATCCAAAATATGTATGTTTTAGGGGAAGACGTGATTTTTTATGTTTTCATTTATTTTCTCAGCTCGTCTCCTTTTTTTCTCGCAACGAACAATAAAGCTTTACTCAAAAAAGTAAAAATTACTGTCACTTTGAGAAATTAGCTGGAAAAAAGTAATTCTATTTTTACAACCTTTTATTCTATTTTTTATCTCACTTTCTTCATTACTCTTTGGTAGGGATTCTCTTATCGCTTAAAGTGAATAGTGTTGATGGCTACCACACAAAAGCTAGTCATTCTTTCTCTCAAAGTAGTATATATAGTTTTAAATGAAATTCCTATGCTCTTCTCTTTCAGTACTTTATTTTACAATGCTTCCTGTAAACGACGACTATTGTCGTTTTTTACGCAATGAAAAAGTTTTCCGGAAGGAAGATGCACGAATGTGAGCAGTCTCTGCCATAAATCCGGAAACGAGCTGTATTCCACGTCCACCAGTACCAATTAATTTCCGCTCTTGTTTTCTTTTTCCCCTTCATAAAAAAATAAATATAGGACCGCCATCACTAGAGAATGATGGCTTTGTTGTTGGTACGTGGTGGTGTCATTTGACGCCGTTTTTTGCTGTTCAAGTTGTTGCCTTCTCATTTTGTGGTCTTGGTATGTTCTGTTTCTCTAAAATCCTCAAACATACATTACCACTTTCTTCGGTTGTTGTTGACGTGATCTCTTCTCCTTTCTCTTTTCGTTCACTTGTTTATTACCATGAGTTTATTTGGCCCTTTGCGTCTCTCTCGGAGAATCCACAACAACATTCATCCATCCACAAATGTCATTACCACTTTTGATGTTTCTAGCTACCAGTTCTACCAGCTCACTTCTGTCCATTCAAAGGGGTCCTCCGCAAGTAACGTAACACATGAATACACGTCTACAAGTTTAAAACAATGTGGAATACATGCGTAATCGTAAAATACGCAACTGCATACATTCTCCCTGGTCACTTCCCTTGGCAAGTCTAGTTAGTTGGAGGAAAAGTGAAAGCTTCTCACCAGCCATTTTTATCCACACATTCACTTTTATACTTTCTCCCTGTCATTTTCTCTTTCTTCCGTATTCCCAAATCCAGGCCTCACACATGATGCTCTACTAAGTCGCTTTTGCCTACTCTTCTTCCCTTTCACTAAATCCTATTACTTCTGCTGCATTCTGTGGTAGTGGATCTTCTCTTTTACGCAGCATATAAATTTCTCATGTCATTTTTATTACCATTTCCTTTTTCCTCTCTTTCTCTCCCGTTCTGTCTTGTCAGTTGATGAGCAAGGTTGCTCTCTCATCATCATCATCATCCTCTTCCTGAACTTTCGCTTGTTTTACCCAAGTTCAAGTCTATCCCTTGTCATATTACTCCCATTCACAATAGAGATATGACCATATTATCCTTTTACCTTGGCAGAAAAGTACAAATTTCTCCATTTTTTCGAAGACTCCCTTGAAAAGTTCAAGTTTTTCCCTCGACCAAGTGATACAATTTTACAATAGCTTACAACCAATTAAAGTCAGCTCCAACCCACCTTTTCCTTAGACCACACACGCTTATTAGCATTGCTGACTCATTGTAAAAAAAATAGGTGATTATTAACTTGACTTGATTGACTCTCTTTCAAAAGTCGGTATCTATAGTTCTCAGCTATTTAGGCAGGGAAAATTTGCTTCCATAAAAATTCCTTTCCCTCTTGATAAGAAAGAGAGAAAGCCAAACCATAAGAAGAAAATTACTGGTTGCGGTATTTCCTTTTTAGCATTCTCCTTTTTTCTCTCTCAGTTCGTCGTAATTCACACCTTCAACTTCCTTAAAGTTGGAAAGCAGCTTGATTAATTACACCAATAAAGTTTTCTCTCCCACTCCACCTCTCTCTCCATTTCTAACTCCTTGTTTTCTTTCACCTTCACCTTGCTTGTCTATGAGCTTCTTCATGGTTATCGTTGTTCACTGTTCCTTCTCTGGAGGAAAGAAAGCGAGAAGAAAAGCTATAAAACATGTTGTTGTCGTTGCTGCTGCACTTTGCTTGAAAGTGCAAGGGATATGGGAATACACAGGGCTTATCTTGTTAGAACACACACACAAACAGAAACATAATATAGCAATAACACTACAAGCAAGAAAATGTTTGTACAATAAAAATTGTTGCTTGTATTTGCAACTGCTGGTCTTCTTGTGTAATCCTCTTTTCTTCTCCGTCTTGAAAACTAAAATCCGTTTCTGAGAATTATACTAGTTGTTTTTCTTGTTGTCATGGAGACGCTATAGTGGTAGCGGTTCTGGTATTTCTTTATTCTTAAATTACATTTTAAGTAATCCTTTGGGAACCACAGAGGAAACATAATATTATTATTTTTGGAGTGTGTGTACATGTAGTACACCGCCAAGTTCCTTGAATAGTTGTTCCATGACAATAAATGCTAATTTATCCTTGTTCCATTTATTTATTCTCTCTCTCTCTTTTCTCCTTATTTATTACCTTATCATGTTTTCTTTCGGAGGAGTTGGAGGAGGAGGAAAAACCTTATGGGAAATACTCCATCCACCTTACCATGCAGCATAGTTGTAGATGGTTTGGATATACGCGTGCACTCAAGAATATCTGTTCTATGAACAAGAAAAATTTACTGGAGTAGACCGTGAATACCTCATGTAAGGCTATCATCATTAATATTATGGATGCACGTGCATCAAGTTTCCAGACTTTTTGTTACATAAAATTTCAGATGGAAAGAAAAAAGAGAAACTGCTGCTGTGAGATTCTCCTTTCTCTTTTCCTTCAATTTTTTATTGATGCGATGACGAAGCAGACTACAAGATTCATTTTTTTCTCCTTTTGTAGTATTCAGCTCACATCCCAGCTGCTACTCCACTAGACAAACTACCAGACAATCAGGAGGCAAGAGTAAGCCTCACCAATGCAGTGGCAGGGCCACGGACTCCAGCAACTTCCTTTTATTTTATGCCAACTCAAGTTGAAACCGAAAAGAACGAAAAACTTTTTCCCGTCTTTTTAAGAAAAAACTGCATCACTACAACTATCGCTCGTTCTCCTCGTTTTCTAGAGGAACGTATCGCATACTAAACAATAACGACGTGAGGATGATGGCGAAGGAATAGGCAACTGCATTCCCAGTGCAACAAGACTGCTGTTGATGCTGCATCAGAATGCATAAAACTTTTTTCCTACGAAAAAGACAGCAAGAAATGCTCACTTTTTTACCTACAGAAATAGCTGAATTGTATAACCTTTCGTTGTGTACGGAGTTGCATTACTGCATTTCAGATCGCACATTGCATTCCAATTGAAATGCACCACCTCCACCTTGTCTACTACTGACATGTGGAAACGGAGAGCATCATCAGAAATAAAATAATATACGTAACGTACCAGTAAAAGTCAACAAAAGAGGGAGAACCAGATCCATTCACCGTTTTCTCAGGCCTTCTAGCTTTCCTCTACGCACCCAAAAGTCAAAGTCAACCAATACAAGAAGTAAAAACCATTCACCATGGCCAACATGTGTACCGATTGTGTTGTATGTGTGCGTGTACTCTCATGTCATTCAAATAGTTCATATGCACTCCCCATACAACTCTACCACACACAAGCACACGCTTCACTGAACTTTTTTCGAAAATAAAATGAATTTTGGAAGAAAAGGAGTCTCTGCTGGAAAGAGTGAAAAGAGGAAGACGAAGAAAAAATAAACGAAACATTTTTTTTTTCATTTCAGTTTCATTCACTATTTAATCCTCTGTTCAGTCTGCCAGAAAGGTAAATAGAAGGGAAAATGACTGACTGGTTGAGTTAGTTGCTCACTGACGAAATGATCTACAATTGCTGACTGCTGCTATTGCTGGACTACTGGTCGTGCGTTGTTTTATTGTTTTCTTTTCACTGACTCAAGTCAAGTGCGTATTCTGAAATGCGTGTTTGCTGATAAGAATTTTTTTTACAAAACCTGCTACTGACGGTAAAAGCGGTAAAAATGAGAAGAATCTTACATAATTTTATTTTATAGTTTTGTTAAAAGAAATCCGTGGAGAATAAGTTGGCAGCAGTAGTTGTGTTGCTTGTGTACCGGAAGCGTGGAAAGCCAAAGCCACGGCACGATGACAGAAAAGAAGACTTCATGATTAAGATTTTCCCATGAGTCTGTGCGCTATTTATGCAAAATGCAAATATGGTGGTGCACGCATGAGAATGATGAGAAGGAGAAATGAATACTTTACAAGGATGTTGGTAAACCCAGAAGGAGAAATCATAAGGTTTATTATGGTAACAAGGAAACACGTGGTTTGGTTTTCATCTCTCTAGATTTTCAGAAAGAAAACCTAGAGTTCAGATCTAAGAGCAATGTCCCTGGATAATTCCTTGAGGTTTCCAGGTTTTGCATATATATTCCCATCACTCATATGCATGAGGAAACGAGCATTAGTTAAACAACAACAGAAACCTGAAGACATCTTGGAAGCAGACTCTCATGGGAATTCCGATTGCACTGAACCGTGATTAAAGTTTTCTTTAAAAGCAAAGTTGTATGCTAAAAAGGCAAAGAAAAAATTAATTTATGAAAAAGAGAAAAGAGAAAGATTCAATTCTTACGTGTATCGTCTCTTGTGCAGAATACTTTCTTTGAGATTGCTGCTGTTGCTGCTGATGATGAAGAAGATGATTTTGGTGAGGATGATGATGTAGATTGTGATAGGAATGTGGCTGCTGTTGGGAATGGTGTGGTGATCTACTAATGTCCACACCACCAACAGAGCTACCCCCACCTCCCCCGACATCTTCTCCATGATTTGGCATCTTATTACTCATGACGAGTATTCTCAGAGTGTCAACCACAAAGTATATTTGTTGAAGGACATTTTTTCATGTCGTTTTTACTTGAGTGCTTAAGGTTACAGTCATAATTGTTGATTTAGTAACAGTAACAAATAGTTTGATAGAGTCATCACATTTTTTATTTAAACTTTTTTTATTATTTCCCATATCCCGATTTCACACTCTCAGTCTGCCTGTGAAAATGTACACCCTCTTATTTATTTAGACATCAAATTGTAATTTTATTTATGTTTATGATAACCTTCCACTTTGTTTTTTAAACATGCTCGCTGGTGACCACCACTGACCAGGAAGGCAATAAATTGTAATATTTAGGTTTACTGCCCCTCCACCACAAAACAAAATAGACAAACGAAACCAACCCTCTTCGCTACATTATACTACCTATGGACATGGACCATTCTACCTACCTATGTGTTTTCGCTAAAATGCGTTTTCTTGTTTGTGCGTGACCCCTAACAATTGGGATTCCTAAATATTTTCTCTATGTAGCCCGCACCAACCTGCCAGCCACAATTTACCGCTGCTGCAGCTCCATTGTGACATTTATGAGTTCATTAAAAGTTGAGCTCAATATCGTTTTTTCTCTCTTCCCTCCTCCTCTCCTGTTTCCTTCACACCACCAACATCACCTTTACCATCGCACACCACACCAACCACTTTGGACTTTTTTGTAGATTCACTGCTGCTGTTGTCTTGTCTGAGAAAATTGCATTTTTATTGTAATCTATGAGGA
Source organism: Willowsia nigromaculata (assembly GCA_034700605.1). NCBI lineage: Eukaryota > Metazoa > Arthropoda > Collembola > Entomobryomorpha > Entomobryidae > Willowsia > Willowsia nigromaculata. Next base: position 35,665 of record JAQIXX010000790.1, read on the forward strand.
CGACAACGATCACGATGTTGATAACATGCACTTATGAGAATGGACATTGGATAGTCGTAATATGAATGGACGCGAGAATATTATAAGTGGGGATTGGGACATTGGGAATGTTCGTCCGCTTATTGTGGTGGTCAGCAGCAACAGCGGACCAACAAAGAGTCGGAGAGAGAGAAGTGGATTCATAGGTTTTGTTAGGATGACCACTATAAAGACAATGACGATGATGTTCTTGATGCAAACTGAACAAGAACAATATGTGTTTGTGTGTATGCAGCAATATTAGTAAGAATGCACTTTACAGAAATGCATTGTCTTTTGTCCAGGAGGGAATTCCCTACCATGTGAACGCAATTGCATTCTTTCCTGACCAGTTTCTCTCTTCAATGTATTATTGCTGTTTGTTGCATTGCTCATTTATTTATTTATCGACCGACCAAAGTGTGAGGTCATCACCACCACCACTACTCGCTGGTCTTTTTGGCTGCATCACCTTTTCTATCAGCGCTTTTAATAAAAACACTTTTATTTCTTCCTTCGTCGTTTTCTGTAAGATGATATTTCATACTGAGGAAAAAAATTGTATCCAAATATTTAGCAGAAAACATAATAGTGGTTGGTGGGAAGTTTTTGGTAATGGTGAATGGAAGAGAGAAAATGCGAGTATCACACCAAGCCATACACAGGTTTTTACCCAAGGAAACAATGAGTAGATGGTGAGATGCGATGGAAAAAATGCGTAAGCCAGGATAATAATCAATCATCATTTTTATGTTGTGCGTAACCCAAAGTATTATCAAAGGAAAATCCACCCTCATATCACACCACCACCGCTGTTCCACAGCCACAGAAAAGAATACTACCTGCATAATATGAAACTTCACGAACCACCCTTCCTCCGACTTGTAATACCCATATTTGTTATTGCGGTTGAGGTACTACTCCATACTTACTTATTGGACTACCACCTATAATATCCTCATGTCACAATCACAATGTCAGGGAAAGCACAGTAATAAATTTATATTATACTTTTAGCCAGTCTCAGATGCTCTATTTCCATGACCACATCTCCGTCTTTGTCATCATTACCATTGTAGTCGGCCAAAGTAGGTATACTTCTTATTTCATTTGATTACCTTTGTTTGCTGGAAACCTGCGTAATTTTTCCTGACCTAAATTTTCTCTCGGTGAAAAGACAATGATAATTTGGCGCAACTTATTATGGCGCCAATGTCAACATAATTGAGGCGACAAGGTAAATATGTCAGAGAAGGTGGTCGTGGTTATGATGCTTGCATCATTTTTGGCAAGCTTTGTAGCAAGCAAAAATAGTTTGCATGTGAGCCTAATAAATGTGGATCCACATACCAGATCGCATGCATAGCAATTTCACTTTTTTGTCATATAAATAACTCAAAATTACAATTTGTGTTTTTTCATCAAACTCGACAACAACTTTGAACGTGAGGAATGAAACTGCACGAATAACAGGCAGTGGAAGTGCGAAGCATTATTGTGAGCATGCCGTGTGTGCCATGGTCCAATGTTGTATTCTAATAAAATGATAATGGCACTGGCATGCATAGTTCTCTAAGAAAGTGTTACTGTGGAATTGAATATCTACTTGTATGCAGTGTGCAGCTGTCGCCTAAATTATCCGTGGTGGTAGCACGGCATGCTATTATTATTGCGGTGCAAATTCAAATGCAAATATTTAGGCATTTATTATTGTACGTAAAAGTTACTACTTTCTTGGGCTGGCACTGGCGGTTTTACTACGATTATTTTTTTGCTGGTACAGCACAAGGGATTAATGGTGGAAGCCCTATAATAAAGTAGTAATTTACTTTGAGAGAGGTCATTACTTATTATTCCAATTTCTTTCTGTACACATTTCCCTCGCTCCTTCTCCCATATTTCTTTGCTCTTTTTTGCATCCTTTCAACTGCAAATGTTCGAGCAGCAAAACTCTCGCGTTCGAGAACTTCACCTACATGTAGTTGGCGCTATTAGTTTTTACGATTATTGCGTGAGCGCTAATAACATTTACCTGATTTCTGAGCATTTATATGTCTCTCTACATATTAAACCTCAAAGGTAATCGGATAATGACATTATCAAATTTTTTCGTTAGTTTAGATCACATGAGCTTGCTGTTGATCTCTGTGGTGGAAAAGTAATTCCACTGAAATATTAGTTTCTTTAGTATGCATAGAACGTAGAGACGAAAGTTGACTGTATTCAGTTGACAACTCTATTTTTATCCTGTCGCGACGTTAGTTATAAAGAACAAATATTAGGATTGGGATAAGTTCTTCTAAGAAATAATGACTTTTGGTAAACGATTTGTCATACATGTATATCTTTTCTTCAACTTGGTTGACTTAAATCGTATGTTCACCAGCAAGCCAAAAAAGAAGAGACACCCACCACCCACGCCAAACTAAAACCACACACACGCAAGTTGTAACCGTTCATGCCTAATGCACATACTAATATCATGTGCGTTGATTCTTATTTCTTCTCTGGTGACAATCCAACTTCTACTCTGTGATCATTACACACTGTCATTGTCATCGCTTTCCTCTACGTTCAATTTTTTCCATCATCCTACCATTTAATTATTTAATGGGATTTTCATGACAACGTATAAAAAATATTATATATGCATTTCTATCATCGCTATAGGGATTCATATTATTTTGCTTTCTGTGTGGAATAAAAGTGAGGCTACTTCTATCTAAAGAAATTTTTATGAAGAAAGTAAACGACCTGAAAAAAGAGCTGACAACTGCAACTCTGCAATCCAATCCAATGTAGTAATGAAGTATCCAAAACCAGAAAAAAGAGTAACGAATTGACTACTTTAACTTTTATTGTGATTGTGATTATTATTATTACTGCTATTATGACTTGACTGGTTGTTATACAAAAGATGAAGCCTACATCTCGCTTTCAACTGTGAGTTCCATGCTCCTTATCCAAAGTCGAGTCGTTAAATGTGGGCTGATGGTATACTGTGATGATGTTGTCGAGTGATTCTCTACAATGGCAAATTTTTATTGCTTTTTGATAGTCTTTTATGGGACATGACAAAATTCTACTGTGAAATTACGATCTTGACAAAGAAGAGTAAATGCATGCGACGCATATTCCGGAAGTGAATCGAATTCGTTTACTGCAAAGTCGAATAGTCGAACACTGGTACTGCTTCATTCGTTAAGGTCTACAATGTTTAAAGATGATGGAGAAAAATTTCAGGTATTTTTCGCTGTCATGACTACTGAAACAACTTAATCTAGCTTTTATAGCATTTCCTCTTAATTTTAAATACACGTAATTTTCCTGGAGTTAGAGGATAATGTGAATACATGCAATGTATTTTGAAAAGAAGGAAAAGAAGATCGAAGCAATAGATGATGCACATATTTTACACAGAAATCGAGCATTAGTAGAAGTAGCATCCTCTACTCCTGTAGCAGTGGATCAGGCAGAAATAGCATTTCCAAAAATAGACTTTTGATCTTCTCAGGATCATCAGCATCGCCATCATCGTGCTCATGAGTTTTTCTGCTTGTTCATGCATCCATGTTTCGGAGGAAGACACAGTTAAGAAAACTGTTGGACTGGTGCTGCTGCTGACGACGACTAAACTAATGTTGCTTCTTCTCTGTCGGAGGAGGATGAGAAGTTGTTTAGGGGAAATATAAATGGAAAAGATTTCAACTACTTATTACGACAATTTAGCTCAGTTTGAATGTTTTAAGGGAAATGCAGCGTGCAGGAGCTGTACTAATCGTAAGTAGTGTTAGCCATGCGTACCGGAAGTTTTTATGGATATATTATCACGATATTTTTTGCAATTGTCAATGTTTCCTACACTAGTGCCAAGTTTTAAAAATTGAATATCCCTGCTATATATGTTCCCATTTCACTTTCCTACTTATAATTAGTAACAATCATTATATCCTTTATTTTTATAATTTACCCGGCTTTCGACAACTCAATTAACCAATTTGCATACCATCACAAATTAATTCCTACTTTCTTATAGCAGTCATCTCCTTCCCTTTGAATTTTTATTCCATTCCTGTAAAACAAATTCACGTTCCATTTTGTCAGTTTTCATGCACAGACCACATAAATACCTACCATGTAACTTGCACTTCACTTCAGCATTCCAGCTAAGAAGACGTTGCTGCCTACTATTTAAAAAGTGATGATTACTATACTATCCTTTGTCTCTTCTATTTACCTACTACAACTGTAATATCGTCAAGTATAACCTGTCATAATAATATTACAATAAGCTTTGAAAAGAAGCCAGCCGGTTACATAGTGCCGGCTCACAAGATGAAACGCGTAAACATATTAACGTGCTATCTTCCACTTACACACATTCGCACAATATCTTCACAAACACACACTACTCATCCTTCATTATTATGACTAAAAGAGTATTTTTATTCTGGACACTGAATATTTTAAACAATAGAATTCGTTCCTCATAGCACATGAGATTGCCAACACATACTCACACACATAACCACTACATTAAAGTATTACGAATAATACATCATGTTATAAAAATATGAGCAAAAAATGTCATAAAGGAACGCACGTGCAATGTTTCGAGCTCTGCTCTATTCCGATTCCGGAAGTGTACTGAATGGCTGCATGGAAAAAACGCATGAGAAATATTCGTTTCTCGCTTTCCTGCTGCTGGTACTTCCCAACAACCCAAACAGCAGCAGCAAAGCTCTCGTAGAAAATCATCATGATCATCGTGCAATGCAACAACCTTGTTCCTTACGCATGATACGTCGTCTTCTTACAAAATAATACAATGAGCCATACTGCCTCCGCTGCTGAGACATTGCACTGCATCTAAAGCGCTTACAACGGCGCAACAACGGTGAGCTCGTCTCTGAAAGGGAAACTAAAGCGAACTGCTTTTTAAGCACATAACGCACCATAATAATAACAGCAGGAGTGGAAACGGTGGTGGGAGTTGTAACGTAGTCTAGACTCTCTCTGGAATCTTCAGAGACTCAACTGCCAAGTGAACAAAAAGCCGGGTAGAAAGAGCGAGAGGAGTAAAGCCGGGACGTGCCTTTCATTTTTCATCAGTTTGAATGAACGGGAGTGCGAGTGCATCCACACACATTGAATTAAACTTTGCTTTGTTGCCATGGATTTTTGGTTATGAGAAGGAATGTATAAAATGGAGAATGACCCTCTGACATTAGTGATTTGATGACGTTACAAATGAACGATCCCAAAAAGCTCTTGGCTTGCATTCATGCTGTATGCATTAGTTCACTGAAAAAAGAGAAAGAACCTTTTGGGAGTTAAATGGTGTGATCTGAGCAGACCTCTAAATTCGTATCGTATAAGATGAAAATTGCATTGTGTCTGAGTATTTCGTTTTTCATCTCTACTATGGGCTGAGAGAACAATGATTAGATTTATTGGAAATATACGTTTTCATAAATGATACGTGTAAGAGTGCGAATGCGATACGTTAGATAAAACTTTATATGATATTCTTCGTTATCTATCTTCTGAAAGACAAAATACGAATTTGAACTTGACAATTTGCACAAGCTTGCAAGATATTGTTCAGTGGAATGGGTGTAGATTCAGGAAACTAAAAAATCCATTACTTGAATACTCTTTTTATTATTTTTATTTTCCAAAAATGGATAATTCATTGAAAAGTTAGTAGATGTGGTATGTTGTACGCATTATACGCACATAGGTATCAAGTACGTTTTTACATTTAAAATTAACATTAAGTGAATTATGCTAAAGAATACTTTTATTAAGATACCAGTTTAACTAGTTAAAGAATTTTATTGGTGTAATGCAATGCAGAAGAGGTTAAAGTTACTCGAAAACAGAAAAATGCATTCTGTCTTTTTTTGGTTTTATCATCCTTTCCGGAATTTCCAGCTGCTACAAACAGTTTGAATCAAAAACTTTAGCAGTTAAGCTTAGCAGACTAAAAAATCAAAACTTTTTTTCTTCTTGAAGAAAACTGCAGTTTTGCACTTGTGTGCATCATCCTTGCAGTCTGAATAATGTTGAGTAAAAGAAGAATAATAAAAAGGGAAAGTTTTTCTGGATATCTTAAGATGATGGTTTTCAGGTCTTAGGGCAGTTCCCTCACATCCCACACATCAGTACCCATATTCGAAGACGGTGTGTCGTACCAAACGCATACTATCAAATACAACAGCAGTGGCAGCCAAAGTAATTCATTCAAGATTTTTTCTTCGTCTTGGATGAATCCCCATGGAGAACTTTAGAAAAACTTTCTGTAAGATGCATTGGCTGGGCAAGTTACAAGTTCAAGTGCAAAGTAGCAGAAGTGCAGCAAGGTCATAATACCGTAAACCTTACAATACAAATCCTGATACATAATGGAAACATGTCTGGATAACATAGCACACAATGCTATCTTCTGTTCTGAGAGTATGAGCAAAAATGCAAGTTTTTCGGTATGTAGGTAGCAACTTGATCGTTTGGAAAAGGAGTGTGCATGATACATACATGCATCTGTACTAGAGGGGAAACTGCAGTTGCATTTGTGATGCAAGTTTTTCCTTTAAAGTGGTGCATCAACCACACTGCCTAGCAAGCAGACCATCGCATTGGGGTGAAAGTAACGTGTCATAAAATAAAAAATGTGTAAAAGTTGATTTTTGTTATTTTTATAACGAATATTTTTCTGAATCAAGTTTTCTCTCAAGAAATGGAAGAAACGGAGGGTTTCCTCAGTTTTTGTAGTCGTTCGATTTCGATACCCTTGTAATTCAAGCTGTTGTAATGACAAAAGACACAAAGCTCTGAAAGTTTGAGTTGCAAAATAATATTAAGTAAGATGCTTATCTCCTTCCTTCCATATTATGCATTTCGTTTAGGATTATTTTTTACTCTTCATCATCATATTCCCATCATTACCACTTCATTTCTCAACATGACATGACAAATCCCCATTGAATCAAAAGCATAATCATAATTTCACGCATTAGCACCCAACTCAAGAATCAATGCCCATCAAACTCTTTGACGAGTTATAAAAAGGATGCTATGCAATTATTTCAGCGCTTATTTTTTGAAACGCTATTCTAATGATTTTGGATAAAATTTCAGCGCAGAAACCTGAAGTTGAAGAAGGTGAAAAACTTAAGTAATAATAGTTGGATATCTTACCTTATTCCATTTGGATATCCATCCATGTCTCTGTAAATGTTCGTTAATTATATCACCAACTTTGTAGCGTGGCATGGTCATCAACAGTGAGTAGCCGATGCGTCCATGCTCATCCTCATCATTCCACTCAGGCGATAAAAGTGCACACGTCTTGCTCAATTTTATTTTCTGGCAGCTTGTGCATTTTGAAATGCATACTAACTTTGTACGCCCACCAACACTACCATTCTCCCAACTAATGTCATCCTCATATTGACCGATTCTGTCGTCGTCTTCCTTTTCATTAACCTTAGTATCATTGTGATTAACACAGGGCTCCCTGGGGCTCGGTAAACCAACTTGTGCGCTCGCCACATCTTCAACACCACCACGATTGTCCTTGTCATGAATTACATCTCTTTCTGGCAAACTGTCAAAATTTTCAAAGTGAGCATTTCTCTTTGTCGCCTTCTCGCCTTCCGTAGGACCTCCTTTGAAATCATCCTTTCCCACTTCTCGTGGCTCCTTTTCGCTATCACTTTTCCTCATTTCATATTCCAGTCTTGTCTCATTTCTCATCAACATGACGGTCTTGTCACAAATTGCATCAAACGTTGTCACTGCATCACCACTACTTCTAGATGTCCCTATGTTTTTTACCATCCTTTCCGATCTCACTCCTCCTCCACCACCTCCTCCTCCAGCACTCAAACTTTTTGATGAGTCAAGTCCCTTTGGACATCTCGGAATAAATTGGAGTACTACTGCACCCTTCCTCTTACCATTACCACTTGCTTTGTTCATGACTCCTCCACTGTGCTTCTTTTCCTCCTCATCTTGTTCCAAGCTGCTACTACTAGGACGCACTACAGCCATTCTTTTAAAGGCAGGAAAGCGTGTTCCTCCAGCTTTCTTGCCATTTTTTACCAAACTACTAGAGGTAGCAGCTTTAACACCACTAGTTTTCACACTATTTCTGGGATCCATTTTTTCAAATTTTTCTTCTGAGCAGTTAACATTACCACTTCTCCATCTTTTTACTTCGCCCACTCCATTTGTATTTCTTCTCAATTTACTTTTTGTATTTTTCCTACCACTATTTTCCACTTTGTTCGGCAGTAAATCTTCCATTCCAGATTTGCACGAAGTTATTAAACTCCCTTGCAGTTCGTCTGACTTAACGTTATGTTTCGTTGCACCAACAGTCCGGTTTTCCCGTGAAAAGCTGCTGTTGCTGCTCCAGCGATGAGTCATGCTTACGCTGTTGCAGGTAGTGCTACAATTTGGATTCTTTTTCGAACTCATGCTTTCTTTCTCTCACAAGAAAAGTAAAGAGAAAATTGTATCTGTTCACTACTCCTCCTTCCTTTTAAGCTACCTATTGATTAATTACACTTAATAAGCGGCTGAACTGTTTCTTCTCCCGTTTTACTACATCACAAACACCAAACGATTTGTATGCGCTACCAATACCAAATGTTTGCTCAGTAATCAAGGATTTTTTTCATTCGCCATTCTTAAGGGCTCGCTACATAAAAAACGTTACTCTGGCTTCTAGCACCTTATCGTTTTCACAAGAAGATCTTTGCCTTTGGAAAATTTTCCTCAGTAAAGGAAGCTGTTGACCTATTCGAGAGAGGACAAGCTGTGACTACTTATCCGGTTGGATTTCAGCGGGGAAATGAATGAATGACTATGATGTCATGGCATGTAAATAATAATGGGAGTCAGTTTCATTCAACAATAAGCTGGAAAAGTTGTTGTAATAGCTGTGATGTGGTGGAAGAGAGTAATAACTTTTTGCTGGAGCAGAAAAAGGAGAGGAGTCACCCACGAACACCCTCCATTCATTTAAATTGGAAATCCTACTAGCTAGTTTGTGCATATCTCTACTGGAACAGCAGCGTAAGCGTAACCTATAAGAATAGAAACGGTGAAGAAAGAAAATAGAAGGAGGAGACCAAGTGATGACTCAAAACCAAACACATAAATAAACAAGAAAAAGACGACGAGAGAAAGAGGAGAATAGCAACAAAAATGCCAATCCATAAAGCACAGCAGCAATAACACCCATCCAATTTTATTTCTTCATTCTTTCGCATAATATCATCATCATCTATTTTCTCTCTCATCTCTGCAATATTGTTGTTATTATTTCGCCTTACATAACATCACATGTCCCCTTATGTCCTCAATCCCAATTCATGCAGAAAAGAAGCACGGTTTTAAGAGAGAGAGAGGGTACAAGATATCATCGTCATCTATCTCCTCCTCAGCATCCATCCATCCAACAAACCCATTAAATATTTTTCCCGTACTGGGTGCATGTCTGCCTGGAGAATACTTATTTATTATTAGAGTTGTTCAGAAAATCCTGAAAATCCGTGGTCCCCTTTCACACTGAAATTGTTGATTATGTTGATGCAATACCGATGCCCTACTCTTCTCCAGTTCCCCTATTTATTGAAGAGAAAGAGCAACAGCTTACGACATCACAAAACACACCACTTACACAAAGAAGAGACACTTTTCTTTTTTCTGCATTGTAAGCAGAAACAGAGATGAGGAGGAGAATGATGATGATCTGTCTTGATTTCCATGCTTGATCCAGAGAGCAGAGTAATAAATGAGGAGGAAGAGTAAAAGCGGCAGAGCAAGAGGCATGAAAAGTGTGTTTTTTAGAAATGAGAAAAGCATATTTTACAATGAGACATTGAAGAGAGTTGGAGTGGAAACTGGAAAAAAGGATGAGACACTGGGGTGTGGTGGGAAACAAAAATGGGTAATGCAATGGAAGGAAGAGAAGTGTAACAATCGGACAGTCTTCATTGAGAGGTAGGGACTCATGTACGTTGCATAATATGCGATTAAGAAGAAGGCATATTATTCCTTTGTAAGTGTTGATTCATTAATTTATATTTTTAATGTGTAATCACACGAATGAATGGGCAACTGGCGATAGTATGTTTTATACAGGCATAGTTGCATCTTTTTTGCATTCCAGAAGACGAATTGCTTTCATTTTGTTGACGAAAGTTGTTGTACTGCAGTTGCTACTTGAGTATTAATGCAAATATCAATGCCAAGGCTAAGAGATTGCTTATAGGAATGATAATAAAATTAAACAAATTATATTGTCAATATCACTACCTGATTAATTCTTTGGTGGCACTAGAACGGGGAAATCCATCATCCGTGTGTCACATATTTATTGCATGAAAATATTTCACAAGTTAGTATTTAGTATTATATGGACTTTGGGGAACAGTGAAAGGTACGTGTGATCTAAAGCAGTATGTAGTACGTCACAACGCAAGTAATTATCCATATGAAGAAAGTATAGAAAAATTGCCGGTGTCATTTTATTCATTATGCTTACATATATATTAACGCATTAGGTATTTTCCCGTGTACAGGCCGAGTTACATCCATTGTTACAAGCAAGGTACAAACGTAATTATGAAAGAAATAACTTAAATTAAAATCCATTTAACTCATGCGGGGGTACTGCAGTGGATTAGGCGAGCGCACGGTAGAAAAGATAATCCGCTAATCCTTAAGCCCTATCGGAGCGAGCCACATGAATACACTTTATGCTTGATACCTAAACCCTTTGTTTCTAGTCTCTTAGCAGATAAAGGAAGATTTACTTTTCACTTGTTCAGCATACTTGTTGCACTTTTGTGTAATTACAGAGTACCTGATATTATTATTAACCCTGTTGTTTACTTTCAAGTTGCTACCGTAAAAGTACCCATGTCCATTTCAGTTCAACTTTTCCTGAAGTTAATATGGAAAGGTAGGAAACAAATTTTCTCTGGAGATATAAAAAGGGACCCATCCTTCATCATCAGCATGCAGTTTTCTTTGGACTTTCATTGGATACACATCGCCTTAAGGACCTTTGGACGCCACCA